>JAVXUP010000079.1:600000-879118 GCA_033070095.1 Escallonia herrerae | reverse complement strand
CTAGCGCGATCTGGGCCGTCCATCCTGAAAGATGGACGGTCCAGATTGCGCCTTTTTCGAAAACTGTCAGTCGTCCGCGACACTATGTCGCGAACGGATTTTTTTACCTTTTTGCCCCTCCACCCGTCCGCTACATTGTATCGCGGACGACTGACAGGCCCTGACGCATGTCAAAAAAAAATAGTCCGCGACACAATATCGCGGACGACATTTTTTACCTTTTTGCCCATCCATGCCGTCCGCGACATAGTATCGCGGACGAATGACAGGCCCACACATGTGTGGTATGACTTTTCTGTGTCATTAATGTGTCCGCAAGGGAGGGAAAAGAGAAGACTAGTCCGCTACATAATGTAGCGGACTAGTCTTCTCTTTTCCCTCCCTTCTCTCATTCTGACTTCTTCTTTTTCTCTCTTACTTTGATCCTGATGAACAAATCTTCATGAAGTTCGTTGGCAACAGATTGCCATTGGTAAAAAAGACTCCAAAACGAGCACACTCAATTAGCACATCCACCTGCAGGCTGGAACCATTCATGAAATTGGCTGGCAACAGATTGCCATTTTGTTCTAGGGTCTTCAACCTCCTCCATTTCTATCACCCTTTATCAAAAACGAAAAGATTTAAAAAAAAAACTTAATTTCTCAAACCCATGACAACCAGATCAAAGCACATCATAACTATTTGAAGCGGCAAGATAGAAAGAGAAGGAAGAGTTTTCAAATGGTTGTGGCCTCGATCGCCACTCGCACGCTCACAAGGGAGAGAGAGAAGATGAGAGATGAGGGGGAAAGATCGTTGTGTCCTTGATCGCCGGACACGGGAGGTGCTGTCCAACTACCCCGAAGGAACCACCGTCTTGAAGGAGCTCATCCAGAAGAGAGAAGATGAGAGATGAGGGGGAAAGAGAAAATAAAAGTTGGTTGTCTTTTTTCCAGAGCTGACAACACAGATGTCTCTTTTCGAGAAAGTAAAATAGTCCGCTACATAATGTAGCGGACGGTATTTTTGTTAAAAAACGTCCGCTACATTATGTAGCGGACGAACTTAAAAAAACGTAAAAGAAGATTTGGACCGTCCGCGATACAATGTAGCGGACGGGTGGAGGGGCAAAAAGGTAAAAAAATCCGTCCGCGACATAGTGTCGCGGACGACTGACAGTTTTCGAAAAGGCGCGATCTGGACCGTCCATCTTTCAGGATGGACGGCCCAGATCGCGCTAGCAAATACTCCATTTTGCTAGCGCTATCAATGGATCAGCTCCCATATATATATATATATATAGGGGGCCGATCCACATCTACCGGTGGAGAAATAACAATTTCTCCACCGAACCGCAGGTAAGACCAGCGGTTGGCCACGTGGCCAAAAAGGGACGAAAAGGGACGAAAAAGGACGAAAATACTATGAGAAATTCACGAAAATATCACGAGAAAATGAAAAACTCGTGAGAAAATGGTGGCAATAATGCCCAACCGCAACTCCTACATGCGGTTGGCATTATTGCCTTCCGTGACCCCACCCTTGCCCCCCCCACCCGTCACCCCCCTTGCGCGTCACCCCCCTTGCCCCCCACCCCGTGGCCCCCACCCTATGTCCTTTTCCCCCACCCGTGAACCCCCTTCCCCCACCCGTGAACCCCCTCTTCCCCCACGTGTCATTACCACCCTACCCCCCACCCCCACGTGTCATTCCCCCCTCCCCCTCCCTGCTGTTCACTCACGGTTCTTCTCTTCCTCTCTCACTTTTCTCTCTATAAAATCCCTCCTCCCCGAATCATTTCTTCCACCCTCCTCATTCTCCCTATCTCACCTACATACAAACAAAAAAAATTTACGCTAGAAGATCGGTGGATTTTTCTTGAAATATATCAAGTTAAAACAAGTAAGTATTTTTCAATTTGTTCTTACCAATTGATTGTTTAAATTGTGTTACGCTTAAATTGTTCTTACAATAGTCTAAAATTCGTGTTTAGGGCGTCAAAATTACGTTTTGACAAATCGGGGTATTACATTCGAAAAATTCCAAAATAGCGATTTTTTAGGGCGTCAGAAATAGAATTTTTCACGAATTTATAAAAAATAGCTAGAGCTAGATTTTGCCAAAGTACGAAACAGAGACCCTAGTTATTTTCAAAAGATCTGTATCAGGTAAAAATTTCAGATTTTTCCAAAGACTGGAAAGGGGTTAACTGATACACGCAACCTTGTAACTTTGCAGTGTAATTTAAAATATCAAGCCAGCGCGATTTCGCGCGAAACTTTTATGAGAACCCTAGGGTGTTGGGAAGTTCCATTCCCCAGGAATTCGGGCCATTCCGAAGCCGTTAGCTAATTTTTTGGCCGAACGGGCTTTTAAGCGCTCGATCCGGACACCGGTTCGAGATTTTTAGGCGAAAAATCCGTAAAATACTTTTTAGATCAAGAATGAACTCAGGAAGCTTAAAATAGCATTTTAAAGCACTTTTGATATTTTCTGAAGCCAGGGGGTATTTTGGTAATTTGCCACCCCGAGAGGGGTATTTTGGTAATTTTCCCGAAAAAGTTTTTCAAC
This sequence comes from Escallonia herrerae, assembly GCA_033070095.1. Lineage (NCBI taxonomy): Eukaryota > Viridiplantae > Streptophyta > Magnoliopsida > Escalloniales > Escalloniaceae > Escallonia > Escallonia herrerae. The sequence goes on along the minus strand of JAVXUP010000079.1, from coordinate 876,565 downwards.
GGACTTTTAAGTCCAGAAATGTAAGTAAAACGCCTGAAATGTTGTTTTGCAGCTGATTGCGGGGCGTAATTGTCGCTAAAGGTGAAAACTTAATTAGACAGTTTTTTCACGAATTTATAAAAAATAGCTAGAGCTAGATTTTGCCAAAATACAAAACAGAGACCCTAGTTATTTTCAAAAGATCTGTATCAGGTAAAAATTTCAGATTTTTACAAAGACTAGAAAGGGGTTAACTGATACGCGCAACCTTGTAACTTTGCAGTGTAATTTAAAATATCAAGACAGCGCGATTTCGTGCGAAACTTTTATGAGAACCCTAGGGTGTTGGGAAGTTCCATTCCCCAGGAATTCGGGCCATTCCGAAGCCGTTAGCTAATTTTTTGGCCGAACGGGCTTTTAAGCGCTCGATCCGGACACCGGTTCGGGATTTTTAGGCGAAAAATCCGTAAAATACGTTTTAGATCAAGAATGAACTCAGGAAGCTTAAAATAGCTTTTTAAAGCACTTTTGATATTTTCTGAAGCCAGGGGGCATTTTGGTAATTTGCCCCCCCGCGAGGGGTGTTTTGGTAATTTTCCCGAAAAAAAGTTTTTCGGTCCAGAAATGTAAGTAAAACACCTGAAAGGTTGTTTTGAAGCTGGTTTGATGGGCGTTAGGGTGACAATGAACCCCCGGGGGCTATTTTGCTAATTTTACATTACACAAATTTGTGCTTAAAATAACTTTTAGTTCAGGAAAGGGTGTGAGACACCTGAAAAGTTATTTTAAAGAGTGAATTCAGGAAGCTTAAAATCCCATTTCAAAGCACTTTTCAGATTTTTTTTGTCAGGGGGCATTTTGGTAATTCGCATCCCCGATAGGGGTATTTTCGTAAATTTGCAGCGTTAAGTTTTTCAAAGGATTTCTTAGTCCAGAAATGTAAGCAAAGCACCTGAAAGGTTGTTTTGAAGCTGATTTGGGGCGTTAGGGTGATAATGAACCCCCAGAGGCATTTCGGTAATTTGCCGCTCATCGGGGGCTATTTTGCTAATTTTACATTATACCAAATTTCCCGAAAGACGGTGGTTTAAATAAATTTTATTCTTCTTTTATTTAAATTTATGACTTGTTGAGAATGATATAATTTTTATTTTTTAGATTACAGTATAAATATGGATGCAACTGGAGGAAATAATTTTTGTGAAGGTTCTGATCCACCTTACGTTGGTCAAGTTTTTCAAGCACTGGACGAAGTTGAAGCATACTATAGAGCATATTCGAAAACGATAGGTTTCGGTATTAGAACTAAGACGACTAGAAAACGGGCGAATACAGATCAAATTTGTGCAAGACTATTTGAGTGTCATAGAGGAGCACCGCATGTAACTCCGGTCGTTCGGATCAGTGACGAAGGGACAACAAGACAAAGAAAACGGGACACATTTCCGGGTACCGGCTGCAAGGCCCATGTGTATGCAGTACACCGAAAAAATGAAAACCATTGGGTTGTCACAGGAGTGGAGTTGAGCCATAATCATCAGTTGATGACCCCCAGTAAGATTGGTCAAATTCATCAACACCGAGAAATAAGCGCGGCACACAGACAACTAATTTTTACAATGGCCGAGGCTAAAATTCCACCTTCTAAGATGATGGGGGTTTTCTCAAGCCAGGTTGGGGGGATTGACAAGTTGAGTTTCAACGAAGTAGACCTTCGAAATGAACTTCGTGCTCAGAGGAGAGAGTCTTTCGGTAAGAGTGATTCTCAAACTACACTTGATCTCTTCAGGTCCCTTCAGAGTGAGAATTCTGGATTTTTTTACAGTCTCCAACTGGATGATGAGAACCGCATTAGTACTATATTTTGGGCGGACCCCCGTTCTAGAGCTGCTTACCAAAATTTTGGGGATGTTGTGACGTTTGACACCACATACCGCACCAATAAGTACTCTATGCCTTTTGCTCCGTTCACCGGGGTGAACCACCACTATCAGTCAATCTCGTTTGGCTTTGCCCTGCTTAGGGATGAGACGGAGGAGTCATTTACGTGGTTATTTGAAACGTGGCTTCAAGCAATGTATCATATTCCTCCAAAGACCATCATCACCGACCAAGATCTGGCAATGAAAAATGCAATCGCTAAGGTCCTTCCAGATACTCACCATGGCCTGTGCACATGGCACATAAGCAACAAATATCCCGAACGGCTTCACCATGTATATGCAAACCATCCGTCATTCAAGACTGACTTTAATACATGTGTGAAGAAATCGTTGACGGTAGACGTGTTCGAGGAGAGGTGGGCCACGTTAATGGATACTTACTATTTGCACAATCACGAATGGTTACAATCGTTGTATGAGATCAAGACACAGTGGGTCGGTGCCTACACCAAGAAGTTTTTTGCAGCCGGAATGACTACGACCTCGAGAAGCGAAGCTATGAATTCATTCTTTGATGGGTACGTAGGCCAGTCTTCAAGTATAGCGGAGTTCGTACTAGAGATGCAGAAAGCCGTTGACAGGCAATTGTACCGTGAGAGAGAAGCCGACGCGGCTACAGTTTGCAAAGAAAGAGCTATACTACTTTATTCACCTTTAGAGGCTCATGCGGCTCAAGTCTATACCAAGGAAATGTTTCGACAGTTTCAAGAGGAACTACTAAAGTCGAATCAATATGGCATGACAAAGTTGCACGAGTATTCCACCAGAGATATCAAGGTTTATGCTTTGACAAATGTGACGAACTTCGCCAATCCGTGCTCTTCGTCGGCTCCGAGGACCAGACGACATTTTACCGTAGCAGTTTGTAAGGACACCGGGTTGGTTAATTGCAACTGTCAACTGTTTGAGCATAAAGGTATACTTTGTCGACACGCGTTGAGGGTTTTGAGCGCCAAGAATGCTAGTGAAATCCCTCCACCGTATATCTTGGAACGGTGGACGAAGGAAGCCAACAGAGTCCACGGTCACATTCCTTACGTGCCCAATGTTTCAGTTGATTTCGAGCAATCTGAGACGCTGCGATATAATCACCTTTGTAACATCATGCACGGTTTATCAATGGATGCAGCGTCGACATTTGATGGGTACAGGTATCAAGTTGAAGCAGCCGCACGGGATAAGGCTAAGCATGCACAGTTTAGGATGGCATTACCAGAAACTGTGGACACTCCGACTACTCGGACAACTCCAGGCGGTAGATTCAATCGAGCCAAACAGCCAGTCATTGACGGTACTGACCTACAAGGTGAGGAGGACGATATTTTTGATCCAATTATTTCTCAAACAAAAGGGCGAAAACGAGCAATACGCATGAAGAATCCGATTGAAGAAGCAACGGGTCAAAAAAAATTACGAAAGTGTGCGTTGTGTAATAAGATGACTGATCATGACAAGAGAAACCATTATAAAGTGTTAGGTATCGAACCTGGCAGTATGGTCGAGGAGGACGATGATGAGGAAGAGTGTTAGGGTTAATGTTTCAGTTGTATAAATTGAACTTATATAATGTTTAAATTTGTGATTTGGTTTGTGCAATCTTTAATTTGTGATTTGGTTTGTGGATTATTGATAGTTTTGGTAACTCCGTTTTCGGGCACACTTTAGGCCCCATTTGATAGCTTCCGAAAAAAGTTGTAATTGTCATCAGTTTTGGTAACTTTCACGTTTTCGGGCACACTTTAGGCCCCATTTGATAGCTTCCGAAAAAAGTTGTAATTTTTTTTGTCACTTTTTTTCCGCTCATTGCACTTCAGGCACGCTAGTTAGCCCATTTGTAAGACTTTCGGCGAAAAACGAGACACATTAATTTTTGAGTTTTCCTAGGAAGGGCCTATTCGGGCACACTTTAGGCCCCATTTGATAGCTTCCGAAAAAAGTTGTAAATTTTTTTTGTCACTTTTTTGTCCGCTCATTGCACTTCAGGCACGCTAGTTAGCCCATTTGTAAGACTTTCGGCGAAAAACGAGACACATTAATTTTTGAGAGTTTTCCTAGGAAGGAGCCTATTCGGGCACACTTTAGGCCCCATTTGATAGCTTCCGAAAAAAGTTGTAATTTTTTTTGTCACTTTTTTTCCGCTCATTGCACTTCAGGCACGCTAGTTAGCCCATTTGTAAGACTTTCGGCGAAAAACGAGACACATTAATTTTTGAGTTTTCCTAGGAAGGGCCTATTCGGGCACACTTTAGTCCCCATTTGATAGCTTCTAAAAAAAGAAGTGTAATTTTTTTTGTCACTTTTTTTCGAATGCCGTCATATGAAAGGTATATTCGCGCACATTTTAGCGCCAAATTCATAGCATGCGAAAAATTATGTACATTTCTTTTTGGTACAGTTTTTTGTAACATCACAGCAGCTAGCCACGCACGTCAGGATAATGGTAATGAAGGCGTCTAGCTTCATTCTTTTTCAGCTCCCAGGCTATCCTATACCTAAACGTCAAGGCATCCTTCCTAGTCCACGAGGAGTGTTTGAGCACTTCCGAGCGAGCAATGTAGTCCATGTACTTGAGGACGTAAATCCCGCAATCGTGACCGTTATATTGCTTTGGTCGGTCCTTTATCATCACGACCGTCCAAGGGTCACCCTGTGGCCGTCCGCATGCTAGCGAGAGGACAGTAGTCTGCATCCAACAATAAAAACGAGAATCAAGCCTATGAGACAAGAACAATATACTATGAGCCAAGGTCAAAAAATAAATACTAACCACTAAAGTGATGTACTCGTTGTACATCTGTGCCAGCAGCTGTCCAGGCTCGTCCTCCCTTAGGCTATCGTATATGTGAACCGTTCTGAACGCTGGATGGAGAACTAATAGGAACCAGTGGTTTGCATGATGACAGGGTATCATGATAAGGTTCGCATCAGCAGCGGGACATTGATAGTCTGCGTTCATCATGCCTAACACGTTTCGACCTGGTTTCCACTTACTCCTGCCGCCCCCTCGCCTCCATTCTGTGAATTCTCTCACCGTTAATTCCACAAAATGAGTGGGATACATGTTAAGCTTCAGATATTCAGAACGGTTAAAACGTTGCTCTCTAATCCGGAGCAGTTCTATGTAAGCGTTCATGACAAAATTTGAAAGATCTGTCTCCGGCGCCAACGTTCTGATATCCTCATGACCTAGGAATGTCGCAAGGGGAAAGTCTGCTGAATTGACAGGCTCATGCCCGAAGTAGTGCCGGTCGATCCAAGCCATCTTGTCCGACCTCAATGGCTTCGTCGCTTGTCCTTTGTCCGACCGAAAGCTTGGGCGCGAGGCCTGGATTCCTACTTGGGGAAGCTGACTCTGGCACTGAGAGTCGTATGCGTTTGGAGGCAAGCGACTATATGGCTCCCATACCTGACTCTGGGGCTGATAGTCGTACGCGTCAGGAGGAGGGCGACCAGACGGCTCCCACACCTGACTCTGGGGCTGATAGTTGTACGCGTCAGGAAGAGGGCGACCGGACGACTCCCACACCTGACTCTGGGGCTGATAGTCGTACGCTTCAGGACAAGGGCGACTAGACGGCTCCCCTTCGTAACCCCGGTACGCAAGACTAAAGTTTTGAACTTCAGTCTTGTACTTCTCAATGGACCTCTTAAGATTGTCAGGAGCCTGCGCGACAAACCAGTCAAACGACTCCAGCTGCTTGAACACCTCAATGCCCTGGTCAACCTAAAAAACATGCATAGAAAATATGGCTAATCATATTTGACAAATGGTCGATAAGGTGCGCAAATAAATTATCAAACAACACTAGCATGACTTACAATGGCCAATGCCCAGAACTGGTCATAGACCTCACGTGGCGCGTACGATGTCTTCTTCACCTGGGAAGGGCGATTCACCCTCGTGCGCGTCACCCTGAGAAACCACTGTAAGTATTCCTCAGTACTAATGCCGTCGTGCTTCAGCGATACAAGGCTATCATACGTTTCCTGCCAGGTATTCCACTGGTGCACCTCGTCACCCAACAAAATCAAGGCATCAGCCACCTCGAAGTTCGGCCCTCGACCACCCCTGTATGGCCGCATGTCTACAGCGGGTTTTGGTATCCCTTGTGGACAGCCAGCTTGCTTCATAGCTCGATCGGGCATCTGAAACTCACATTCTTCGAAGTGAATGAGCGGCACCCGAACCAAACCTGCCAGCACGTACGACACCGGAAGTTGCCAACACCACTCATCCAACAGATGCATCACCTTGCCATATGGCTGCCACGTCACCTGGGATGCATCTAGTATCTCTAGTTCCCCCCGATAGAACTTTAGATGGTGGTGAGGGTCTACCCGTCTCCTCCTCCGGTTGGTCGTAGGCCCCCAGGCCCACACCCTAGGCCACGTCTCATCGGAATCTACCAACGGTTGTGGACGACCCATGGGTAGCCTCTCGTAAGACCAAACCTGTGAATGCAAACATTATATGGAATTAGTAATTAATCCCGAATATATTGACTAAGGATCCTACCAAGAAAATAAATGCTCATACCTGTAATAGAGTCAGGCAGGCGGCAATGGACTTGGCACCGTTTCTCGTAGCCTTATGCAGTGCTCGATATAGGTGCGCAAGGACAGCTGAACCCCACGAATAGGAGTATACCTCCTCAAGATCCTCCAAGAACACCATATACTTCGGATGCACCGTGTTTTTCGAATGCGTCGGAAGTAATATAGCTCCAATAATATACAGAAGGAATGCCTTCGTATACGTCACGAAATCTTGAGGAGTGTATTCATCCGGTAGCACGCCGTACTGCTCTCTCAGCCATTTAAGCTTGACGCCGTTTGTTGTAAGCGCTGCCCTTGGAATTCCCGGAAAATACTGCATAGCCATATTCGCTATGGATGCAGACGGCACGTTCAAAGTAACGGGTCTGCCGTGACATGGGATTCCAAGTATAAATCCGACGTCCTCTAACGTAACAGTCATTTCACCAAACCGGAAGTGAAATGAGTTCGTCTCGCTCCTCCATCGTTCAACTAGAGCGGATATAAGGCAATCGTCGTGTCGAGACCATTTCCCGGGATCGGTGAACAGGGTTAAATTTTGACGGTGTAATAGCTGTATTTGTTCCTCGTTTAGTACCCACTCTTCAAGGTGCCTTGTGCTTTGAATTGTTTCCAAAACACCCCTATCGACACCGTCAAATACGTGCCTCGCGACGTGGTCATCGTCATCGTATAGGATTGATGTATCATGAGGTCCAGAGCTGAAATTCATACCTTTAAGAACAAAATATAATTATAAACCAACTTAGCGTCCATAATATCCATAATATTTACATTCCAAAACTATAACTGGATCTTTAACCTAGCTTACCAACACATTAGCAATAGTCATTATTTCAATGTATTAAAACAAATCCTCAATTCCCACCACTCCGAACGCTTAATTACGCTAGCAAAATAGCCCCCGATCAGCGGCAAATTACCGAAATGCCCCTGAGCGTTCACTATCACCCCAACGCCCCCGAACCAGCTTCAAAACAACATTTCAGGTGGTTTACTTACATTTCTGGACTAAAAAGTCGTTTGAAAAACTTGGCACGGGAAAATTACCAAAACACCCCTACGCGCGCCACGTCAGCTTCAAAACAACATTTCAGGTTTTGTAATTATATTTCTGGACTAAAAAGTCCGTCAAAAAACTTAGCACTGTAAAATTACCGAAATACCCCTCTCGGGGCGGCGAATTACCGAAATGCCCCCTGGCATCAAAAAATATCAAAAGTGCTTCGAAATGCTACTTGAGGCTTCCTGAATTCATTCTTGACATAAAAAGTATTTTACGGAGGTTTCGCCCAAAAATCGCGAACCGGTGTCCGGATCAAGCGCTTAAAGGGCCGTTCGGCCAAAAAAATAGGTAACGGCTTCGGAATGGCCCGAATTCCTGGGGAATGGAACTTCCCAACATCCTAGGATTCTCATAAAAGTTTCGCGCGAAATCGCGCTAGCTTGATATTTTAAAATACACTGCAGAGTTACAAGGTTCCCCGTATCAGTTAACCCCTTTCCAGTCTTTGGAAAAATCTGAAATTTTTACCTGAGACAGATCCTTTAAGAATAACTAGGGTCTCTTTTTTGCATTTTGGCAAAATCTAGCTCTAGCTATTTTTTATAAATTCGTGAAAAACTGTCTATATTTGGCACCCTAAAAAATCGCTGTTTTGGAATCTATAAATGTAATACGCTGATTTGTATAAACCTAACATTGAATTATAAGGAAATTCAAAATACTTACTTGTTGTGACTTGATGTATTTAAAGAAAAAACTACCGATCTTCTAGCGTAAAATTTTTTGATTTGTATTGTTATGGAGATTATGTAGGTGAGATATGAAGTACGAAGGAAGTTGGTAAAAGATGACAGAGTGCAGAAGAAGGGTTCGGGGGAGGGGATTATAAAGAGAGAAGCGAGGAAGAGAGAAGAAAAAAGACAGAAAAAAGTGAGGAAGGGTGGGTGTTTATGCGGTCAAAGGCTGCTGCAAAAAAAAAATTTCGGCAGAAGGACACCACGTTGGGGCATCATGGGGGAGGGAAGGACGACACGTGGCATCGTGGGGAAGGACACCAGGTGGGGCATCACGCGGGGGGGCGCCACGTGGCAGGGGAGGGGGCAGGGACCAACCGCGGGTTGTAGGAGCGGTTGGGCCCTGCGGATGAGGGGAGGGGACGCCATGAGGGGACCAACCGCGGGTTGTAGGAGCGGTTGGGCCACGTGGCAGGGGGAGGGGACGCCACGTGGCAGAGGGAGGGGACCAACCGCGGGTGGTACCAGCGGTTGGGCCACGTGGCAGGGGGAGGGGACGCCACGTGGCAGAGGGAGGGGACCAACCGCGGGTGGTACCAGCGGTTGGGCCACGTGGCAGGGGGAGGGGACGCCACGTGGCAGAGGGAGGGGACCAACCGCGGGTGGTACCAGCGGTTGGGCCACGTGGCAGGGGGAGGGGACGCCACGTGGCAGGGGCGGGAGACCAACCGCTGGTACCACCAGCGGTTGGGCCACGTGGCAGGGGGAGAGGATGCCACGTGGCAGGGCCATCGCCAATACCGCCGGTTGGCCATGCTGGTGGGCCACGTGGCAGGGGGAGGGGACGCCACGTGGCAGGGGCCATGGGTTGGGCCACGTGGCAGGGGTGGGGGACGGCACGTGGCAGGCATATTAATGCCAACCGCTGGTTGTGCATGCGGTTGGTGTCCTTTTTCTCTCTCTCGCCATTTTCTCACCATTTCTCGTGCCATTTCTCGTGCCTTTTTTGCCATTAATGCAGTGACCGTACACCTTTTTCGCCTTTTTGCCCCACATGGCCCAACCGCTGCTCTTACCTGCGGTTCGGTGGAGAAATTCTTATTTCTCCACCGGTGGGTGTGGATCGGTCCCCATATATATATATATGCTGTCTGTCGGTGCTTGCAGGTTTGTATTTGAGGGTACCCCTGAGGATGGTATTTCCCCGAGGGTATTTTCCTTGGCTATTCGGATGGCGCAGGGCAGGCGGGTCGGGCTGGCTTCGGTGTGTTTGGGCACATTATATTCGCGGCTAGATCAGTTCGTAAACAACGTGAAGCAGTCACATGGGCGGTATCAGGTGGCGACGTATGTAGACTGGATGTTTCTGCAGAGGTATCTGTACGAGTGCTTCCCGGATTACCGGCCAGACGGATACCCGCTCGCACATCCATCACCGATGATTGTGGGAAGCCCGCCGAGTGCTGTTACTACGTGGCGAGGTATAGCCAGACCATCTGTCGCTGGTATTCGGGTATGACTTAGAGCCCCCATGCGGGTACGACAGTCCTTGGAGTGCGACGACAGCTTTTGGGTATACACGATATGACAAAGCCCGAGAGTGGCAGGTGCCGACGACAGAGTGGAGGCAACCAGGGACAGAGGTGGCAGGGGCAGTGACAGCAGACTATGCACATTGGTAGGAGCGACTGCGAGGGAGCTGGGCGGGATGGTTGGCACAACCGTCAGGCACACGTCGACAGGTTGACATGTTTGCATGTGACCGAGCCTTGAGTCTGATATCGGCCACAGTCGCGAGGCAATCGGGGATGCTATCACTAGTGACCGGGAGCTCTATTCTGAGCTCAGAGAGAGAGGCAGATGAGGATGCCGGTGAGCCGGAGGATGGTGCCCCAGAGGAGGACCGTGGGGAGGAACCGATTACGGAGGTGCCGAGGGTGCCAGGGGCCGGCAAGGGTCCCCTATCGGCATTACGAGTGGGGATGATGGAGACAACGCGTCAGGCTAGTGCCGGTACATCAGCCCTACACACATCAGGGGCAAAGAGACCGCGTGACGTTTTAGAGGAGCCATACTCCAAGGTTTGTTTCTATCGCTTCTTTCATATTATGAATATGGTTTGCATATTGATTATCAATTACGAACTGACAGCTATTTTGCCAGGGGGATGAGGAAGAGGCGTTCGAGGAGGGCAGTGAAGCAGAGACTGATGCCGAGGCAGAGGTGGCTGTAGGAGCCGGGGCTAGCGGATCAGCTGATGATGAGGAGACTGAGGGAGTCGAGACGTCAGTGGTCGGGGTGACGAGGAGGGTAAGCCCATTGCCTGTTACTGAGGAGACGGTGGAGGCCCTATATGGCAGAGCGGTGAGTGATACTGTGATGTTCGATGTTGGTGAGGACTGGTGGACAGGCATGGAGAACGAGGTTGTAGGAGGTGATGGTGGGAGTACGGTGGTGCCCGAGCCTGTTGTCGCAGCCCTGGTTCATGAGCAGGAGGCACCAGTTCAGGCTGTGGTGAAGCGACGGCACGACGTATTATCAGGGTCTGCGGTTGAGGCTGGTGCTACTTTACTGGCGATGCATTTAGCCATTATTGGTGCGCAGACGGCTGGTGGAGTGCCAGAGATTCCTGCTGCAAGTGGCAGTGGTACGGCAACCACAGAGATGAGTAGAGGGTCGTCGAGTGGATAGGTGGATATGGCGACTTGGGAAGGCCTCCAACTACCGGCGGAGACGGTGCGCCAGCTGGAGCTAGTGAAGGCAGCATTCTCGCAGACATTCGAGAGGGTGACAATAGAGAACCCAGTATTATGAATGTGGGTATCTGTGGGGTTTATGGAGTGGTTGCTGCCGTTTGCTAATGTGCCACCGGCAGGCTGGACTGCAGAGTTCGTTACTGGGTCTCTTTTGGAGTTCGCGCCATTCACATCACTGGGCATGCAGCTGGACTGGCTGGCAGATTTCTTCAGGTCGAGGAATAGTAGCCACGAGATGGATGAGAGGCGTGCGATCATGGACATGCAGGAGATGTTGCTGGAGCGGCGCCGTACAGGATTGGAGGCAGAGCGGTCAGAGATTGCTGCAGAGTTGGCCGGGATTGCCATGCAGGTAGTAGATATAGAGAGACAGCTTGTTGACTTGCAGAGGCAGGTGGCCGATCTGTAGAGGCGGCGGCATGAGGTGGATGGTTGAGAGTCAGAGCGGTTGAGGCAGCAGGTCGAGTTTAACACTGTATGGTCAGAGCTACAGGGGAAGCGACAGGCCGTTCAGGCATTCAGCTCCCATCCAGTTGCGTCATTATTTTCTAGGCTTTCATAGTTTATATTTCACTTTTCCATAGTTATAGCGCCCGATGATGGCGAGCAATTTGATGTAAATGTATGTCTACTTGATGATATGAGTATCGCAGTTATGTTATCCAAGCTTGCTCTTGGCTATTGCATATTGTGCTTGATTGCTTTCATCGTGTTCGCACGTCTTGCGTCTGGTGGTTGCCTATGACTGTTGGTTGCTTGTGAATGTTCCCCTTTTTCGCCCGTAGAAAGCGACTTAGGAAGTGTAGGTTGAAAATAAGTGTTGGCTAAATGGAAGCCGAGGTAACAGAATGACTTTGTATTAATAAGACGTGAGGCAGACTGCCATTACATGAGTAGCGTATAATCTTGTAAAGATCAACAAAAATTACAAGTCTGTAATGACGCATATACAAAAATGCTATGAGAGCGAGTACTATGATGTGGGCGGATAGGGCCATGGGAACGTTGCCGTGACTAATTATGCATAATACTTCTTTAAGTAGCGGCCGTTGATAGGGGCCGTGATCTGACCGTCGTCGGGGTTGAGCAAGAGGTATGAGCCATTAGTGCAGGCTTCGTGCACCGTAAAAGGACCTTCCCAGTTTGGCGTGAATTTGGGAGCCGACATGTTGGCTTGTACATGTTTGGCGGCTTGAAGAACAAGGTCTCCTTTGAGAAAGGAGCATGACTTGACGGTCTTCCCATATGCTTTTGTGAGCTGCTCATGATATTTCTTCATGCGTCGCAGGGCTCTGGCTCGTCGTTCGTCGAGGCCATCAAGTGTCCCCAGTCTGATTGTTTCGTCTCCGAGACCGCTGTCTAGAGAAAGTCGGGCCGACGGCACCGCGATCTCGGCCGGTATCACGCACTCGTCCCCGTAAACGAGAGAGAAGGGCGTGGCCTTCATTGCTGTGTGCTGGGATGTTCTGTAGGCCCAAAGTGCCAGATTTAGTTGTTCGGACCATGACCCGTTGGTGCTATGAACCATTCGTGATAATACGCGGAGCAGAGTCTTGTAAGCCTTAGCTTGACCATTACCCTACGGGTAATAGGGAGTGGATGTGGTATGGTTGATGTTGTATCCTTCCATGAGAGCTTTAACCTCTCGATTAATGAACGACATGCCATTGTCAGATGTGATACATCGTGGTATGCCGAAGCGACAGATGACGTCACGTAAGAAGTTAGAAACGGCGCCTCCCGTGGCTCTCCGTAGAGGTATGGCTTCGACCCATTTTGTAAAGCGTTCAATAGCAACCATAATCCATGAGTGACGTCTGAATGGTTGGTGGATGGAACCGATAAGGTCGAGGGCCCAAGAGTGAAATGGCCACGATGCTAAGATCATGCGCAGGTCGGATGCTGGTGTGTGCATTCTGTCGGCGTGCCGCTAGCAAGGTTGGCAGTGTCGGACATGAGAGATGGAGTCAGATTCCATAGTCAGCCAATAATACCCAAACCTCAGCAATTCTACATACAGCTTCTGGGAGCCTTGATGCTTACCGCAATCACCGTTATGTACTTCGTTAATCACTTTGACTACTTGTGCACCCAGCAAGCATCGCAGGGTGCGCCCCGAAAAACCCTTGCGAAACAACTCGCCTTCCGTCACGAAATACTTGATGGACTTGCGCTTGATAGATCGTGCCGAGCTGCGGCCAGGTGGTAGAACCATGTGGGACAAGTACTGGATGAAAGGCTGGCGCCAGTCACCTTCGACGTCAATGACAAGAGCTTCTGCATTGTCAGGCGCATACAAGCACTCAGAACAGTCCCTTTGTATGTGTGAGGCATCCTTGGCCATAAAGGGCCAATAGAGGCCCATACGCTGGAGGCGACGGTATAGAGGGGGACCGTCGAGTCCACAACACTTTCAATGGCCAATCTGTAATTTGTGTTTTGCTTCTTCTGGTGCCAAACATCTGGCTAAAGTGCCTCCGGGACACCACCTATACAAGACATCTCCCATCATCAAAAAGTCCGTAAGAGTAGAGGCATGAGTAAGAGATGGCGCTTTAAGTTGGTTGATAATCGGCTGCCTCCAATCGTCTGCAGTAATGTCCTTCGGGACTAGGTTCAATGCCGTACATGGTTCCAATCTCTTGATGATGGTTAGCATTCGCTGCTCACCATCAACCTCCATCTTCGACGTGATCGTGGCCAAGCTGTCTGCATGCCTATTGTGGCACCTGTGGTGATGTTCATATTGGACATGGCCAAGTCTTCCTTCTAAGTGTTGTACCAAGGCTCGATAAGGTGCCAAAGTTGGCTCCTTAACCGCGAATTCTCCATCAGCCTGCTTCATGATCAACTTAGAATCTCCCTTCACACATAAGGCTCTAGCCCCCATACTGATGGCAAGCATGAGACCAATGACAAGTGCCTCATACTCGGCTTCATTGCTGGAGACCGGGAAGGCAAGTTTGAAGGAGAGGGAGGTGGTGATGAGGTCTGGGCTTCAGAGGACTATGCCAGTACCTCCCTGTCGAAGGGGCCCTTTGGCACCCTTGCTGGTGGCCGAGCCGTCAAACTCGAGCGTCCACTGGTTGTCTATGTCAGTGATCAGAGCGGTCTCCTCACCCGAAAATTGAACCAAGGTTGGCTCGTAGTGTTGACGTGGAAAGAAGGCCAAGAGATCTGCAACGGCTTGACTTCGCAGGGCAGTGGGATTTTTGATAGATAGACCGAACTCAGCCAAGAGCAACAGCTAACGGGTGAGGCAGCCAGACAAGGCAGGGCGTGTAAGCATGTACCGGAGTGGATCAGCCTTGGTGACGAGTGTGATCTGGTGCGCCAAAAAGTAGTGTCTGAATTTCTGCGAAGCATACACCAAGGCCAGACAGTGTTTCTCGAGCTCGGAGTAGTTGGCTTCGGGTCCCCTGATTATTCTGCTGAGGTAGTAAACAGGACGCTCCACGCCTTCTATCTCTTGGGCAAGCAAAGCTCCGATGGATCTGGGTGTGGAGGTCAAGTAGAGTAGGAGCGGTATGCCTCGCTGTGGTACGACCATGGTTTGCGGTGACATGAGGACCGCCTTAATTTGTTCAAATGCTTGCTGTTGCGGTGCACCCCAACTCCTTGGTGCACTTTTGCGCGTTAAGTGCTGAAATGGAGTGATAAGCTCGGCCAATGCGGGTATGAAGCGCCGGAGGTAAGAGACCTTGCTGAGGAAGCTCCTTAGTTGCTTTGTTTTCTTGGGTGGCGGCATTTCTTGAATGGAGGCAGCTTTGGAAGGGTCAACGTCGATGCCCTGTTGACTGACCAAGAAGCCGAGGAACTTGCCGGAGGAGACGCCAAAGGCACACTTTAATGGATTCATCCGCATGTTATACTGGCGGCAACGATCAAAGACTGCTCGAAGGTCAGTGAGGTGATCACTTTCCTTCTTGGATTTAATAATAAGATCGTCGACGTAGTCTTCCACGGTGCGGTGTATCATGTCATGGAAGATCGCTGTCATTGCCCTTTGATATGTAGCACCGGCATTCTTGAGACCGAAAGGCATAACTTTCCAATAAAAGTTACCCATAGGAGTGCGGAAGGCTGTATTGGCGCTGTTGTCGGGGTTCATACGAATTTGATTATAACCTGCGAAACCATCCATGAAAGATAAGGTTTCATATCCGGAGGCGGCCTCCGTAAGCATGTCGATATTGGGTAACGGAAACTCGTCTTTGGGGCACGCCTTGTTCAAGTCCTGAAAGTCAATGCAAACGTGGACTTGGCCATTCTTCTTTTGTACAGGGACGACATTGGCCAGCCAAATGGGGTGAGTGATCGGTTCGATGAAGCCTACCTGCAGAAGACGTTCAATCTCTTGTTTGATCTTCAACTCGAGTTCAGGGTGAAATGCCCGTAGGTGTTGTCGTACAGGGATGGATCCGGTAACAATATTGAGATAGTGTGTGACTAAGGCAGGATCCAGTCCGGGCATCTCATTGTAACTCCATGCCAAGACATCGTGATATTCGCACATGAGGGAAACCAATTCCTTCCTTCGGGCGGGGGCGAGTTTTGTGCCAATGTAAGTGTGCCACAGTTCTTTGCCCGGGTCGGCCAAGTTGATTTCTTCAAGATCTTCGGCCTGTGATCTAGGGCCATCTTCATAGCAAGGCGGTGCCACACCGGGAGTGAGGTCAGGGTCTGGCGGGCAATGCTCGGCAGTGCAGCACCAGTCAGTTTCCACAAGCGGGTCTGGATCGAGGGGGGCAAATAGGGGACCATCTGGAGCCCCCATGCACCGTCATAACTGGTAAATCACTTTACTATCTTTGACGATGCGTTGGAAGGTTGGCTGGGGCTTGTGCTTTTTAGATTTGGGGGATGCAGGAGGAGAGTTGATCGCGACAGCAGGAGGGGGCGCCGAGGTTGATCCCTTGTTCTTGTTGCTTTTCTTGGTCTTGGATTTGGGAGGTTTCTGTACAGCTCATCCCAAGTTGGAAACTTGGTGGAGTGTATATGAATAGCATTCTCACCCTCTTCGGCAAAGTCAGTGAAGAAGGAGGCCTCGGCGAAGTAAGATTCTGCACATTCGAAGGGGGCCTTGGTTGTAGGGATTGTCATTGCTACCTCATGCCCTGCAGGACCGGCAACCAGTTTCACACACTGGTGGTATGTCGAGAGAATGGCCTTGTTAACATGGATCCATGGTCGCCCCAGCAGAAGGTGGAAGGCAGACTCGCTGTCTATTACGTGAAAAGTAGTGTCACGACGGACAGTTCCGACCATGAGGTCGACACTGATGTGGCCAAGGGTCGACTGGGGACCCTGTCCAAAGCCAGTGATTTTGACAGGGTCGCGAATGATCTTTCTTGGGGGAATGTCGGCCTGTTGCAAGGTGATGAGAGGTATAATGTTGATCGAGGCGCCGCAGTCAACCAAGGCACGACGGAAGCCTGTGCCATTAATAGTACATTCTAAAAACAGGGGCCGATTGTGATGCTCGACTGGTGGTGAGTCTTCGTCTGAGAAGACTAAGGCCGTGGAAGGGATGTGACGCAATTCAGCCTGAGCGGCAAAGCATTCGGGCCCAAAGGACAGTGGTGACCTCGATCAGGCAATTGGAAAGGTAAGACCGAACGACGGGTGAAAACCCCATTTCATCAAAAAAAAAACTTTTGATCTTTGACACCTGCCCAAAGGAAGGCATTGGCTGATTAGCTGGAGGAGGCATGGCCGTTGGTACGGGCTCTGCTGGTACTTCGGGGATTGCAGGCTCGACGTGGTCAGTGACAACCGTGAGGACCTGATGCTCTCTATTGTTCTTGCGATGCGGGAAGTAGGGATCCTTGCGTACATCGTTATTCTTCCGTAGCTGTAGGTCGCCTGACGCGACCTTCCTTGCAAAGATAGTTCACAGCGCATTGCAGTTTCTGAGAGAATGGCCGAGAGCTCGATGGAAGGAACAGTAGTTGGGTCGGGTTTTTTCTTCGTCCGTGACGTTGGTCCACATTGGTGGCAGTTGGAAATTCTTGTCATGTGCCACCCATTCCGCCAAAAGTTCCTTTACTGTATTCAGATCACATGGATAGTCGGGTGCAGGCCCCTGTTGCCTCCGCTTGTTAGAGCCTCGGTCCCCATCTGGAAATTGACGCTTGAAGCCTGCGTAGTTGTTGTTGTTGTTGTTGGTGTTGTTATTGCTACGCCGAGTGATGGGTGTGTCTGTCGAGGCCAATAGTGTATTTTGCGGTCGAGGCTTCCATAACTTGACAGGACTAACAGTCTTATAAGTTCGTCGGGTTGTTTCCTTGAGGTGTCCGATGACCTCAACTGTAGATTCTCGATGTGCACTCGGTAGATGTCAATCATATTTTTGATGCATATGGGAACTAACATTTCATCCTTGCTGAAATCCGTGCACTCAAGGCATTTGAGATGGAAACGATGTACGTATGTATTCAAGTCTTCTCCTTGATTCTTGCAAATGCTAGCAATATCAACAACAATCACGCGTTCGGTCTCGTAATGGAACTTGTCTAAAAATAGCTGGACCATGTCGTTCCAGGTGTGGATGGTCCCTGCGGGGATCTGGTGATACCAAGTGTGAGCCAAGCCTGTAAGGGATTTGTGGAATTCTCTCAATTTTAAGTCGTCTCCTGTACCATACTGCTCCAAGGAGCCTGCAAACCTTGTCAAGTGCTCACGGGCGTTGCCCTCACGTCCGTTGAAGAGCACAAAGTTTGGTTTCCTGTACTTGAGGGGGTAGGGTGTGATGGCAATATCATTGGCGTACGGGGCGTGTCCGGTCAACCGTGTTGAAGAGTCTGGTTCTGAATTCCTCGACAAGCGATGGGCAAGAGCTTCCAGGTCTGACTGAGTGACATAGTTGGAGGATGGTGCTTTCTTGCCGGTCAAGGGGTGATGACTGCCTGGTGTATCACGAGCCCCTGAGCCCCCAGACAGTGTGGCTTGATGAATGGGAACATGGCAGGGTTGGTATAGTACATGGGGTGGCAAGGGTAGCTGCGCAGGGGCGTGTGTGGGTTGGCGAGACATGCCCATCGCTTGGCCGGCGATCTGCTGCTGCTCAGGTGGATAAGGATTAGGTTCCATCTCGATGGAGTCATGAGTTTTAGATGAACCTTGTGTTGGCATAGGCTGTTGGACAGTGACAAGGTGAATCTGTTGTAGTACGGGTCCAAGGTCTGCCTGAGGTCTTCGTGATGGCCTGGCAGGACGCAGCACATCAGCCACATGAGGCAAAGATGTCGCAAGTCCTACCGCCAAAGGTCTAGATGATTGTGGCGGCGGTGGTTGCGGCACTGGGGCCTGAGCGGTGTCAAGAGCCAACTCAGGTCCGTGGTGTTGGACATGTGCAAGGGTTTGTTGGGGGACTATTGCCTGCATGGATTTTTGCATTTCCATGATGACTATCATAAGAATAGCTTGCAAGTTTTGAAGGTTGGCTCTAGCGGGAGTGAACTGTTGGATGGTTGCATTGACTGCAACTTGTATGTCAGGCACGACGGCTAGTGGCTAGTCTTGGGGGCGCATGGTGCTAGTCCCTTCTTGTTCACCGAGTTGATGCTCCTGCTGCACGGTGCGGACGAGGCCTTGGCTCGTAGCCCTCGTAACTCTTCGTCGCGGAGGCATGGTGCCTAAGTGTAGCGTACAGGCAGACTGCAGTACGATGCTCACCTCCCCAGCGGAGTCGCCAAAATGTTGCCAGGGAAGGTGGGTTCGTGCCTACGTGGAGGTGCCACAAAGGCTGCAGTCCGAGTCAGCTTCCAAGTATGCAAAATGAGAGACAGCAAGGACGGAGTAAGGGCTGAGGGCAAGGCTCCCCAGACAAGACGCGAGGGCTGGCAGTGCTGCGCAGGCAAGGCGAAGGCGAATAGAGCTGGC
This sequence comes from Escallonia herrerae, assembly GCA_033070095.1. NCBI lineage: Eukaryota > Viridiplantae > Streptophyta > Magnoliopsida > Escalloniales > Escalloniaceae > Escallonia > Escallonia herrerae. The sequence continues at coordinate 857,706 of JAVXUP010000079.1, read as the reverse complement.
GACCGACTATCCAAGCTAAGGTCAACGTCAAGGGTGCAGTGTCAAGAGTCCGATGTCAGGTGTCAGGTGTCTGAATGTATTTCTCTCTCTAGAATTCTAGAGATAATGAGTTTTAGAGAGAGAAAGTGAAAATGACAAATGAGAGAGTTCCTCTTTATGAAATCCAAGGTCCCCTATTTATAGGGAAAAGTGTGCCAGTGTCATCAATGTGTCACCAGCTGACACGTGTCACCCCCTGGGAGTGACATGTCACCAGGGGGTCCATAAATACCAGTTCTCCATTGGACTGCCAATTCCCGAATTCGCACTGCCTTGCCCCACACAGCATCTCTCTACCTGTCTGAGAAGACTAAAAACACCATGACGGCGTGATCAGAGTAAGCCCGTTGCCCCAGCCACCGGTCCAAGCCCTAACTGAATCCCACAAGCCTGGCAGCGGTGGGGAAGACTCGACGCCCAGCTGCCAGGTGGACTAGGCGGGATGCCCTTCCGAAGACCTGCTCTCATCTCGGAGTGACCCGGGGGGTCATAGTCCTTAGGGGTGCCGACGCGAGCCCCCAGTGCCAGAGCACGTAGGCCAGTTTCAGGCACCCTGGCGGAGATAGTGTCCCGAAGGAGTCGCCTATCCCGCTGCGAGGGGTCCTCGTGCCGGAGCACTACAAACGGAGCCCCCCGAAATGAAGACGGCGATAGCTTTATGGTAATGAGCCTATCCCGTGGCGACGACGACTATAAGGTTGAGAGTCCATCCCGCTGCGAGGGCCGGAGCCCCCCTGTGATTGTGATGGCGATGGCTTCAAGGTTGTGAGCCCATCCCGTGGTAGCGATGACTATAAGGTTGAGAGTCCATCCCGCTGCGAGGGCCGGAGCCCCCCTGTGATTGTGACAGCGATGGCTTCAAGGTTGTGAGCCCATCCCGTGGCGGCGATGACTATAAGGTTGAGAGTCTATCCCGCTGCGAGGGCCAGAGACCCCTGTGATTGTGACGGCGATGGCTTCAAGGTTGTGAGCCCATCCCGTGGCGGCGATGACTATAAGGTTGAGAGTCCATCCCGCTGCGAGGGCCGGAGCCCCCCTATGATGCTGCACACTCCGGAGAGTGGGTAGAAGCATGTTCCACGTCCATGGCAGGGGCGCATGGTGTGGTGAATAAGTGTGATGCCCGAAGGCCTGTATCATGATTGTGGCGCATGGGCGCAGCGACGAACGTCGCGGAGACAATACTTGGTGCCGAAGTACATGTCATGAGAGTGGTGCGGCGACGAACGTCGCATAGCAATACTTGGTGTCGGGGGCACATATCATGAAGATGGCGCACGGGCGCGGCGACGAACGTCGCGGAGCTATAGTGTTTGTGTCGAGGGCACGCATGATGAGAATGGCGCACGGGTGCTGCGATGAACGTCGCGAAGCTATAGTTGGTGCCGGGGGCACATATCATGGAAGTGGCGCACAGGAGCTGCGACGATTGTCGCGAGACCATACCTGGTGCTGGTGACAGAGAGACCTGGGGGCACGGCTGTATCAGCGGTGCGGCGGAAGGGCGCGGCGGAGTGAGTGGGCGATGAGGGTCGCGGAGCGATGTCCGGGCGACGGGGGTCGCGGAGTGACTTCCGGGCGACAGGGGTCGCGGGGTGATCTTGAGGACGCGGGCGACAAAGGTCGCGAAGACGGCGTGCGGGAGACGAGTCGGGAAGCCAACGCGCGGGCGAGGGTCATTGCGGCGACATATACGGGCGACAAAGGGCACCGTGCCATCATAGTGATGAGTGAGCGTTAGAGACTGTTGTACGCGAATGAGAAGCAGAAAAAGGAGAGTCGGTGACTCCCCGGGACCAGGGTGACCGACCCCCCGTTTTTCAGGGAGGTGGCCGACCCCTCCTTGAAGGAGGTGGCCGACCCTCCTTGAAGGAAGTGGCCGACCCCTCTTTAAGGAGGGTGGCCGACCCCTTTTAAGGGAGGTGGCCGACCCTTTTGGGGAAGGCATGCTGTGTTCTTATAGATTTTCTAAGTGTTGGTGTCGTCGATGTCGTCGCATTGGCGATAGAATAAGTTTAGTAGCCCAGAAAGTCAACGAAAACAATGCACGTAACCTGCGCGTGCGTGTATGTTTTGACCAGTTTGACAGCATTGAAAAATTGATCGTTGATTGGGTGACATGTCGACAGTGGTGAAAAGTTGACCGTTGGATAGGTGACATGTCATGCGAAAAATGGGACCTCTGGTAGGCCCTTGGGTGTGACCAAAATAGGTTGGCAACAGATGTATAGAGGCCTGGAGCACGAAACACTAGTAGAGAACCCTGTTGGGGAACGCTAGAGCCTTAGCCTGAGAACCTCGTTTAGGGAATGCATGCTTACGGAGCATGGACGTACCACCGATAGACAAACCCTATTCAAGGAGGCGTGGAGCCGTAGCCTGAAGACCCCGTTTACGAAAGGCCAATTCCACTACCATTAGCCTGAGGACAAGTTACAGAAAAAATGCGTCATTTTCTTGAAATCATGTCAGCTGCCTAGAACTGCAAAACTATGTATTACCAGTTGAGAATGGACGCCTAACGACCTGCGTAAATGTTTTTTAAACTTCATATACCATTCAAAGATGGGAGAAAAATTGTGTTCAAGGCGTGCCAAATTCTCAAACGCTAAATTTGGAGTCTAAAGGTTTCACTGTTTGAAAAGATCTAAACTATGCATGACGGATGTTCTCAATAACACAATTTATTATTTCAAAGTGGAGACAAAGCTCCTAATTCTTATTTCTTTAACCCTTGATTAGAGAAAGTAATCACAATATGAATTACTTGAAAAAAAAACACATTTATCTCTAGCATGAAAATGCGAATACATGTGGTAAACTTTCTTCATGGCAAACATTTAATTTAGATATAAACGCAAAAATATTTAACGTAAAAATCATCTTATCACACAACATGCTCTATTAAAAGTTCTATTTGCTCCTTGAGGCGTCTTGCTTCTTTCTCTCTTTTCTTTCTACTGTAGAGCTTCTATATAAGAAGAACAAACTCTCTCTTTTCTCCCTTTTTATCCCCTTCTTCAGCCTGTCGCCCTTTTCTTTCTCCCCCCTATTCTGCTTCTCATCCTTTTATCGTTTCATTCTTTTAGGCTGCATTTGGCATACATGATGGTTCAGTTGGATAGGAAATAATATGGTTGGATAAGGCAGGATAACACATTTTGTAGCATAAGGTATATATCATATCCCGTGTTTTCACCAAACTTAAAATACAAGCTCGATGGGATTATCTTGCCGCCTTCACTACCAACAGTAACTACCACTGTCACCACAACCAGCAGCTACCACCACCAATGCCAACACACCAAGACCAGCACTGCAACCACCTGGCAAACCCACATCAACATATCACACCCACCACCAACCACCATCACTACAGATTGCACCCACAACCAATTGCCACCAACCTCCATCAGTCGTGAATCGCACCCACCATCGATCGCCTTAACAACCACTGAACACCCCATTACCTTCCATGCTTATTGCCCATCCACCACAACCAATCCCCCCACACACACACACACACACACACACACACCCCACAACCAATCACCTCCACCTTCATCACGAAAAAGAAGAGAGAGAAAGATTGAAGTAGACATTGGCCATCAAAGGGAGAACAATGCTTACGACTACCGAAGGTTAGCAGTAATGGCGATGGGTTCCATGGAGGTGGGTGCTGTGCCGACATTTGCGATGGGTCCGACAGCTGTGGAGCTCCTGGCCCGCCTTTTTTTTTGCATCAACTTTCTGGATAAAAATAGAACACTCCAAACAGACCCTTAAAATTCTTCTTTTCTCCCACTCTTCTTTAGAGGTACTTCATCTCTTGGCTTGAGGATTAAGATCACATAAATCTGATCTCTGATCTCTGATCTCTTTTAAGAACAATTTTCATATCATCTCAATATTTGCCAAAGCTTGTCATTTTTCATCTTTCGAGCTTTCTATTTTTTCTAGGCCAGGTTTATTGCATTTCTCACCCTCATACTTTGCTTCTTCTTCTTTTTGTGTTTCACTCCATGTACTTCTAAATCCTTAAAACTTTTCCTTGTGTTACGCACAATTACCATTTTAGTACCTCAATTAGCATTCCTATTATAAATTTGGGCGTATTTTGGTCAACTAGAGTTGCCTTAAAGCCATCCACATCTCCCCCCCCCCCCTAAATCTTTACAGCCACAACCCTGAGCACACCACCACTTTGCCACAACCATTAGTACCCACCACCAAGCCAACCACCACTCCACCGCTATGCCAAACAACCCCATCAGCTCGACCACCGTCGCGCCCTACCACCAATGCCACCATAACTCCACCAACACCAATAAATCCTCCAAGGTTCAACCCTCATTGCTGCTGTCGACATGCCACCAGATCCAAACCTTGAAGTTGTCGGATTCGCGCACCGCCACACCACAAGCACTCCCAATCACCACTTTTCCAATCTACCGGCACTACATTTTGCCACTGCCCTGCTTCCTCTTATCAGGTTTGTTTTTTGATCAATTATTTCCTTTTTATTTTGGGTGTGTATGGTGTTGGCGTCGGTGGATTGGTGGTATTGGAAAATTCATGGTGTTAGTGTTGGCAGATTGATATGGTGGTGTTAATGGTGACAGTTGGGTGGGGAGATACGGTGATGAGTATGGTGGCAGTGTGATAGGTAGCGGTGCTAAATGGTGAAGGTTGGGAAGGGGAGGGGTAATCAATGTGAAGGCAATGTGATGAGTGGTGGTGTTAGATGGTGATGGTTGGGAGGCGGAGGGGGTGACGTGTCTGGAGGAGATGTGATAGGTGGTTGTGTTCGATAATGATGATTGGGAAGGGGAGGGGGTTGACAGGTGCGAGGCGGTGTGATGGGTGGTGGTGTTAGATGGTGACAGATGAGAGAGGGAGGGGATGACAAGTGCGAAGTCAGTGTGATGGGTGGTGTTAGATGGTGACATCTGAGAGAGGGAGGGGGGTTGATGGGTGCGGAGGCATTGTGATAGGTGGTGGCATGGTGATTGTTAGGAGGGGGAAAGCGGCGATGGGTGTGGAGGCAATGATAGCTGTCTGTTTGTTATGGGGGAGGTGAGTGACAATGGTGGCGCAATAGAAGTAATTGCAGTGACGGATGCTGTAGTGAATGGGATTGCACGTGTCTTTTTTTCCTAGTAAGGCATGAAACGAGCAGTCTAGCCCTCAACTTTACAAGGAAAATAAACGAAGGGAGTAAATGGTAACAGGTCTTAGTACAAAAACAAGTTTCAAGGATTTAGAAAAGCATCAACTGAAGTAAAAATGTGGGTAAAATACGAGGAAGAAAAATGGACTCAACTCTTCTAGACCAAACAAAACTTTTGTCCGTTGACCATCAAAATTTTGCTGTCAACTGCGATTGCCCAGACTTCTACAAAGATTCGTCTGCAGCTATTGAACAATCTCAAGCTGCCAGCTATTGCCGCAATCCATTTCTCTAGAAGGAAGGAAATTTGAAACTAGCATTTTTGGTTTCAAGTGCTGTCTTCTACAGCCTTCACCTCACTGTTGGTATTTTAAAAAGGCAACGCAATACAATGCATTACCTTGAGAAGAATGTTATTTCCAGACTATGGACAGTGTTCCTTTCAGTTGGAAAAGAGAGCTAAACTGTGTTATTTCCAGACCCGAGTTAACGACCAATCACAATGCATTGCCTCGAGTTTTTGCCCTTAATAATCCATTTTTAATATTTTATTACTTCTTTACCTCATTTTGAACCTTATTTCTCTATCTCACTCACTTTTAAAAATCCTGATTCCAAGCAGAGATTTATTTACCTATCTAACCTACTTTTTGAAAATCATGATTCCAAACAGAAATTTCAACGAAAAAAAACGTGATTCCAAATAGAAATTTCAAGATGCCAACATATAAAAATCTTTGTTAGGAATCAAGATTTCTTCTGAAAAAGTGATTTCAAACCACGTTTTCTTCCTTAAAATCTCTGTTTGGAACCATGATTTTCAAAAAGGAGTTAGATAGATAAATAAGGTTCAATATAGGGTAAAAATAATTAAGTATTAAAAATAAATTATTTTCAATTAAGGGCAAAAACTCGCATTGCCTCGCCTTGTATCACAAAGTATCTCATACTCCATGTGGAATGTGTCTCCCGCGTTGTGCCTTAGCATTTGGTCACACATAGCCCAAGAGATCCTTCTCTAGCCGATATAGGCCACAACTGACCCCACATCAGTAGCCCAATCCAATTTTTGAGTCTACAAACTATGACGACCCAGGTCAATAGTGTCTCCGTCAGAAAGCTTAGCCAAGCAAGTACCTAGTACATGGAGTGCCTCTTAAGCGAATCACAAATTCTCACACATCGGGTACTGGATTTGATGTAAATAGTAAATTAACATGAAGAAATTGCAAATGACAGAAAAACTGAATTGATTGTTTCTTTTGTTTGTCTAAAAGCTGAAATCAACAACATATGTTAGGGCGCAGGAAAAGGCCCAAACTCAAGAAGAAATGAACTAATAAAGTTGACTGCGAAGAAACTAAATAGAAGGCTCAAAAAATGATCTTTAGTTTATCATATATGCTATTGGGATCCTACAAGTATTGTAGGGCCTCAACCGAACCCACAAAGGGTCCTAAAAGAAAGAGCCAGGTAGGATTCTACCTACAAGATGAAGTCCGAACATGATATCCATCAACTAGAACACAAGTGCCTGGTGAACAGTAGGAAAGAGTAAATCAATCCTTTTTGTCACGAGAAAGTCTTGCGCGGTGTCTTAGCTCAGCCTTTTTCCATCTTACAATCAGTTGACACAGAGAAAAGAGGGTATTCACCTGCAAAGAACAGAATGCTTAATGGAGCACACAACAAGAAAAAACAATCCGTAGAAGAGAACAGAGAATGAAACAAAAAAGTGAACACTGACCAATATTATGATTGCAATGACCAGAAGTGGTCCAGACCAGAGTACGGATAGAAATAGTCCATGCTGGTCAAAATAATTTTGGCCCGCAAAACTTTTCCAGTTGTTGCCCAAGAAACTATTAAGCCTTTCAGCAAGATATACACCACCCACTGCACGATAATAAGCAAATATAGAATTAACGGACTACCAATATAAGATGCAATTTCAAGGCAAAATTCATTTGAATCCTCAAACACCCCAAGCCCAACTCACCAAAACTAGATATATTATTGAAGAGGACCCCAACAACAAAAAGCAAAACCAAGAGGATACGTACATTAGAAGCATTCAACAGCTTCACCTATCCCTGTCAACTTTATCTTCCACTAACACGCCAACCATCATAGAACATGTCCGTTACAGTTGAAAGAGGTGATATTGGTGTTACCACATGTCCATTACACTTGAAAGAGGTGATATTGGTGCTACCAGTTACTTATGGCTACATGTTGATAAGATGTTTCCAAGTGTAAACTCAACCCATAGAGGTAAGATCTTTCTGACCTTACTGATTTTAACAATTATCAAATTGCTCATGGTTATAATCCACAAAGATCCAAGCATAAATCAACAAAAGAACTATAGAAGCATCAGCTAGTTTCTTCAATTCAGCCATCCGTGCAATCTATTTCACAATAAATGAAAGGGCAACCGAACAATCTCAAAACCAAATGAAGTGACATTACTGTTCATGGGTACTGTTCACACTCTGAAGCTCTTTTATTATCTGCTTCATGCCATAACACAAGTCTTATAGAGGTTTATCTGTAATGACATTAATCTGTCCCAAAAGAGTCTTGGTACCTTTAATTTTGAGCTGACTTTTCTAAGATTTGCAACAGATTAGCCATAAATTCTATTAAACCAGCCACTAAATGATATTTGAACGCTCTTCTAAACCATATCTTTGTCTCAAAGCTTGTAGGTCTCCATACTTCTGCTTATATCAACTTAGTATCAGGACAAAAATACCATAGAGAATATATGAGCACTGTCTAAATAAGAAAGCAGCAAAAACGTTGAAAGAAAATCGAAGTTTGTGCATCTTTCAATGCATATACATGAAGACGATTACAATCAATCCTAGACGTTGAATAATCAAGAAAAAGAAAAAGAGGATCTCCTATTGACGAGTCACAGTCGAAGAAGAGACCTTGATGAAAGAAAAGGCCCAGCTGGTTGTAGAAGTGGTATGAGGAATGCGTTGCAATGCCAGAAAAAATTGTAACAACATTGTATAATATTAGGGGTGTCACAAGGGGTGTCACAAGTTTCGATGTTTTAATCTTTTATAACAGGTCAATCAGCAACCAATTTACAAGTCCCAATGATTGCTTTCCTTGAACAATCTTCAGCACCTCTACATTTGAAGATTCCTATAACCACCCAACTCAGAGAAATTGCAGCGATATACAAAACAATTTATTTTAATACATGAGGCCAACTTAAGAGATTTTCTAGTTGAGTAAAGATGTCGTTGAGTTTTAGCTTTGGTGGCTTGCAAGTGCATTATGGTTTGAATTCTGTTTATTTTTCCCCGATAACTGTCAGTGAAATGTAAAATTGGGCTGTGATCATAAGTTTTAAATACGGTCTTATTATGTGAATTTGTCCAAGCATTTCAGGAAAACTCAATTCCAAAGTTGACTTGTTACCCAATTTTACTTGGTCCTGCTACATTCTACAATACCAAATGAAGAAATTCAATCCTTTACGTGTTATGCATCAAATGAAATATGGTGCTAAAGACTCTTACGTTTGATGCTAAAGAACTCAAATATGATGCCTAGGCCTTATCTTGCATAGAAATTCAATACTAAAATCTTTATCTTCTGCATTTAAACAAAATGAGGTTTGAATTTGTTCCTTTCAGTACTACAGTTGATAATTTGCAAAACTAATAATTCTAACAAACAAGAACAAAATCTAGCAATCAATGTTCAAATTAATGTTCGCAGTAGTTTTGGTATCCCCAGGTAGACCTGGCAAAATGTTAACCGTACCCGTTACCCGGACCGTACCCGGTCCAAAATGCCGGGTACGAGTAGCCATTTTCACTACCCGCTGAAATTGGACCCGGACCCGAACCGACCCGTAAAAGCCGGGTAAATTCGGGTCGGTTATCGGGTACCCGGGTTACCCGGTTATATGCCTATATATAATATTTCTAGGGTTTCTCTCATTTTCTCCCCCACTCATTTGCTTCTGCCGCCCCTCCCCTAAAGTCTCCCTAACAGATCCCTCTCACAGGTCCCCTCTCTCAACTCTCACTCTCTCTCTCTCTCTCTCTCTCACAGATCTGCCAAACTCACGACCACCCTACTCCACCCACGGCGCCACGTCGGTCACCCACTAGATCTACCGCATCTCGCCGCCACCGGTCGGTCAATTAGTCTCCCCGTGGCCCCGTCGCCACCAATCGGTCACGCCTGTGGCCCCGTCGCCAACGATCGGTCACCACGGTGGCCCCACAACACCGATCTGTCACCACCGATCGGTCGCCACCGTCGCTGACCAGTATTCCGTGGCCACCAATCAGTCACCCCATGGCCCCGTGGCCACCGATCGGTCACCACCGTGGTCCCGCAACACCGATCTGTCACCATTGAGGCCCCGTCACCACCGATATGTCGCCACTGTCATTGACCGTCACTCCGTCGCCTTGCGGTTGTTGGGTAGACTTTCAATCAGTGGATATTGATGGACGATGATTGTCGTGTGTTCTCGATCTGCAGATTTTTTTTCCCCAGATTGTTCAGATTTTTTTTTTTCCAGATGGATGGATGTTGAGATTGTTTTTTCTTCAACAGAAAGATGTTAGTTTTGTGAAATGAATTTTGACAGATAAACAATGAATTATTTGACTTTTGGAGGTTAAAATATGTCTAATTAGTAGGTAATTAGATTATGTTTAATTTAAAAAATAATTAATTAGAAATTAATGATTTACCCGCGGGTAATACCCTACCCGCCAGGGTAGGGTACGGATCCCAGATATTCGTACCCGGAAAAACCCGGGTATAAATTACCCGACCCGGTTTTGCCCGGATCCGCCCGGGTATTACCCGTACCCGCGCAGGTCGACCCGTTTGCCAGGTCTATCCCCAGGACAGCCTTGAACTTTTCCTATTATCTTTCCCCCATTCTCTGTCCCTTTTGAAAACCCTTAAACTGCCATTAAACATACTTTGTCAACACTGCCCTACACTTTAGCATCAAAAGTAGGGAGTGGTTCTATAAAAGGTCATAATTAAGGGAAGTATCTCATTGGCTTAGTTGTAACTCATGTTAAGTCACCAAAACATGCTATATATGATAAATTAGGAAGCTCAATTACGCTGACTATGTTTAGATATTGGAAAGTAGTCAGTAGTCATCGTCAATACATAATCTCTGCTGGGAAAGCCTTAATTATCACAATCAAAACATGCATCACAATCAATACATAATCTCTAATAAAAGGCTTTAATTTGGGGAACTTGGGCGCCTGCCAGCCCCCATGCTTTGAAGGATAACACTAACACATATGTACCCAGAAAGAAGCATCAGCATTTCTGACATAGCTATAATTCCTTCTCTCTACTGGAATACTACTCTGTTTATGGCAGTAGGTCTTCTACTCCCTTCACTGGCGTAAGAACCATAAGGCTCACAACTTTTGGTTGATATCCTTGTTTTGGTTCCAATTTTCCTTACTGTCAAAGATTTCTACGTCTAAGTATTGCCGTTCATCCTATCCTTACTTTTCAATCTGGTCTAGGCAATCATGGCATCATTATCAGGTAAAATTACTGAAGCAACATAGAAGAAACTAAGTGAACTTGAAAGGTTATCTATGAAGGAACAGCATTTTCTTTGCCAATGCTGGAAAATCGCCCCCTGATTTCGCTAAATGTAAATGCTAAGTGTCAAAATGACAATCATGGCCCAATGCCTGAGTGCAATCTAGACAGCTTGGAATTTAAAAATTGAACAGCTCCAACACGTAGTTTAAACTCAAAATCTACTTTATCCTTAGGAACGCTAATGAACTAAGATCAGAGCCGCCTGAACGGAAGATAATGGTCATTTTTTCAAGGCCTTGGCACCCTTGCGCAAGAGCTTCGCTAGTGCTACCTCATCCTTTCCTCGAAGAAAATGTTTGGAGTTAAGAACCTCATCTTTTCCTCCGGATCGGGTGGAATGCCCTTCATTGATTAGGAAGTTTTGGTCTAATTTCAGAGTAAGTCTAGTTGACAACTATATCAAATCGCCGTATAGAGTTGTACCCTACCACCAGAATGTTAGACTAATAGCTATTCTTCGAGCAGCCAAAACATTTTGGTTGGATAACATTTTTGCATCTGCATTTGGCACCTTCATACGAAAATGCTATCCGTTAAGCACCTACACAATATTGTTCTTACCGGATGAGAATGATCCGTTTTAGACTCCAGAATTATAGCTAAAGCAATAACGAGAGAGATGAAAAAATTATTTGTATAAATTACAAAATGATTAAACTTACAAGCAAAATATTTATATAAGGAAAGGGGGAGGCATATCTATAAGCTAGACTCATCGAAGTGATTTAGGAAGATTGTACAAGTGGTGACCATGCATCAATTCATAAAGTTTCAAATAAACAGAATTATATCAGATCACCCATAGAATGATAAAACTTACAAGCAAAAAGGAATAAGCACATCTGAAAGTTGATATTCTTCCTCGATAAGAAAGTTACTAGTAGTAGCACAACATAGAACAGGATCAGACACATTAACCAAGGTTCCTGCAAAAAAAGGGGTAGAAAGTTAGTGACTATCCAATATAATAACGGCTATCCAACTTTATTAGTACCTAGTGCTGTGACATTGTTCAATATAACCTACTAGACACAAATAAAGCTCTTAGAAGTCCAAGGCATGCTAGTGATTAGACAATGTGAAAACACAACTAAAGATCATATAATCAACACATAAATCACAATACCAAGTCGAAAATACCAAATGCATAAAACATAAAGCATATGGGAATAGATTCCTTCTAAATAACTTATCCCAAAAAAAAAAAGGCTTATCCACTTCACCTCCCTGCTGCCATGAACAATACCAAATTACTTGACTCCAGGATCTGTTATTTCTCTGATGAGTCCATCTAGCCCTCATCCTCGTATCCAATCCGAGAGGATCGAGAGAGAAGCGCTTGGAGAGGCCAATTTAAGAATGCAGCATGACCAAGAGTGGGTTCAAAGTACCAATGCAGATTCATATACAGTTGTACGTACATAAATGTGATCTCATACTTATGCCAACTCCTTTTCATCCTTAAATTTAGTTATACATGCTTGCGAGAAGTTCAAACTATAATAGAGAACTGAACTGGTTGCCGCTGGGACTTACCTCAGAGTCCAAATTACTTCTTGCCAGAGGCATTATATCCTAACTTAGAGGATGGATAGTAGAGATTGAAATAAGTGAGATTAGGTACTTTTTAATGGTCAACTCCGTGAACTCGCGCAAAAACCTGATCAGAACTTGAACATTGCGAACTTGAAAGAAAATTGGTGACTTAAATAGCAAAATTGCTACCCTGCTACTGTTATGAAGTGGGTCACACGTGTATGCTACAATATGACAAAGAAAAGCTAAAATTAAAATCCACGAGGGCTGCTTGAATAAAGGAAGCAAAGAAAAAGTAGCTGCAGCTGCTCAACTGCTCCTTGTCTAGAATACTATATAAACAAGATAATAGGAGTGTCTCTGGTTCCTTTATCTTACCACTGAATACAGAAAACATGAGGAGGCTAGCCCCCACCATCTCTTCTTGGAATTCTCAACAAGCTCCTAATGAACTTTCACATAAACCACTGAATACCCAAAGCCCAAAGCAAGCACCACATGCTTTGAGCATGAAGCAAGTGACTTGCAGTCATTTCTTTAATCCTTGCAAGTTCAAGATTTTGGCTCCTACAGTTGATAAGTAGTCAGGCTGTGACAAGCAATTTTCTAGAAAACTAACCAGGTTGCAGCAACAGATTATCTGCTTGAAACCAAGAATGAAAGCAAGCAATCCTAGAAAGAATATACCCCAATGATGATGTAAGTGGAATCATAATCTTCTTGCCAAGGCACCCTCTGGTTCATTGAGGAGAGTAACAATGGAATCAAAAACCGAAAGGAACAAGCAGATTCTAACTCTACGCGTCTATTGTGATGATGATAAAATGCCTGAATTAGAAGCCAAAGACATTTTACAAGTATGGGGGCAGCAGTTCATCCCCCCATCAGAGATCAATATAGAATATCGCGCTCTCACCATGGCCAGTAACAAAAGAGGAGTGAGGATATGTATTTTAATTCAATGAGAGGAGTGGGTCGCAATTAAAACCATATATTCTGTTTCAAGTTAAATCTTTTCATACTCCACTAGAACATCATCTCCCTCAATTACGTCTGTATTCCAATCATTTCCTAAAATAAAATGAAAGGCTTGTGAAGAAGGATTGTGATGATTCTTGCAGCTTTGAAGCTCTTATTCTTGCACTCTATGGTCCCAGTATCTTATGACTAAAATATGCATCTACAGGCGGTAGACATCAGGATAAGAATCGATGCAGGACAGCGCAACTTAACTGTTTACGTCCAGTTGCAAACCTCGGATCGAATTGTAGGCAAAGCTACACTCATTTCACATTGCAGGCTCTTTTTTGCCTCTCTCTATGGACTTCTAAAGGGTATGGAAAATGAAACTGGTGAAATGTACCATCTAGAGAGTACACCCAAATATAAAATGAAAGCATCTAAATGCTAAGAAAGCTTTTGACAAACTAATCAACTCCTATGAAGGCTTTTGACAAGAAAAATAAAAATAGAATAATCTACTTCGAAGACTGAAGGCTTTGACAAGAAAAAGAAAAGGATTTGTGATTGATGTTGATGATAATGATAATGATAGAATGAGTATTGCAACAAATATTTATGGTAGAACACAACCTTGGGAACTTATAACCAGTACCAATTGGTAACTACCTTATAACCACTACCAATTATCCCTAAACAATAGGAACACATTTTACATAAGCTAACTTCTACACATGATAAGTTAATTTAAAACTTGGATGTCCTTGAATTTCATATAGCCATTTAAGGGTAAATTACCTAAAGCCGAGTATTGAAAATTTAGTGACTATTGATGGCTTATAAACTCATTAAGGTATTTTGCAGCCTAGCACTATCGATTCAAACCTAATCGAGTACACAAACCCATCGATACTAAAATTTATCTGATGGTGCCAACGTTTCCCCCTAGCTCAAGCAAATGAAACTTCCACTTGAATTTGCGAAGAGTCGTACCTTCAAAGTGAAAGCGTTTTCTCACTATCGATGGCCTTGCAAACATTTATAAGTAACACTTTTTCTTTTTTTTTTTCATTTTACAGAACACAGTATGGTCAATACGAGAATAACCCGCTGAAACATTGGACAACAAGGCTTCAAACCACCAAATGAAAATGGCTTACTTGGCACGGAAACCATGCATATGTTTAACTGGCGTCCATGTACTTTGCCTTCTTAAAACCAAGCCTGTGGCCAATATTGGCCAAAACTGACTGTCAATTCTTATATCATCGTCAAGCCAAGTTAAAGAGTTTTCTAAATAAGATGATTGCACAACCTAATAGATAGACCTCATTTACAATCTATTCCTTTAGTTTTTGAGCACGCCAGCTAAGTGGCTTTCTGCTCGCTTAGAGAAACTTTAATGGTTTCGCTTCATAGCTTCTATGCTAAACTGTAGCTTGTTTAAGCAGGTTCATAGTCTTTGAAGGCTACGTACACTTCAGAAATTGTGCAAATATGTGCCTGAGTCTGTGTGTTGGAGAGAACTTAAGTTCTATGAGTAACGTTTCAACCACAAACATGAAAAATTGGAACCTGTTGGAGTAATTAGAATTAGTACTTGGTTACAGTGTTCCCTACTCCATCGAAATAATGAAGCTAAGAGAAAATGATAAAATTCAGCAAACCATGTCCTCAAAAGTGGAATCCAACAAAACGGACCTAAGCAGATATGCACCCACCCCCCACCCCAGTTTAGATGAATCTCTATAAAGCATGAAGGGAATCCATACATGGACTTTTTAATCTAGCTAGGCTAGTAGCCCAACAAACACGATTCCTATCAAAGCGGAAAGAGAACAGGAGGGGAAAGTATGTAAGCAACTTGTTTCAACGTATACTCGCTTGCATTCTTACTTCCCCTTTCACATGTATTGAATTGCTGGATTCGACATAAATTGAACATGTAAACATTAACTTTACTCGTCGTTTCTGCCCTAATTTGACTTTTCAAACATCGCCCATTTGTATTCGGTTGAAATAGAGACGGAGAATGGGGTAGGGATCAAGTCAAGCACCTTCCAGTCGATGGCGTGGAAGAAGCCAATGAAGTTGTCAGTGGCTGGTTTTAGTCCGGACCGAAGTTCGACGGTGAACTTCTCCACCAGATCTGCCATCTGATCCAAGTGCTCGTTCATCGCCGATTTCAGCTCTTCCATTACCTCCCCAGGTCCCAGCTCTTTATGAATTCTTTTCTTTCTCGTTTTCAACTCAGTTATAGAGATCTCTTCCTCTTCCTCTTCCTCTTCCTCTTCCTCTTCCTCTTCCTCGTATCGTAGACTCGTACTACATCCGAAAACAGTGCATCTGCATCTAACGCTAGTGCTGGTTTTAAATCGTTCTACAGAGCCGTGTGGCGGTATCAGAAGTGACGAGGGTTTGTTTTTTCGGGGGCAACAGAAAGTATCGACAGTTGCGTAACGTAACTCAGCTATGGTAGCTCTGAATAAAACATTAACAAGCTACAAATTGTAACCAAAAAAAAAATTAACAAGCTACAAATAAAAAAGATAAACAATATTTTGAGTTTTATTTTACAATTTAAATTTTTATTCGTTATAAACAACATTGCAGTTACCCTTTGCACCTCAAAATATATTTTTCTCTAATAACTTCACTTTGATTAAATGTCACTTAGTGGTATTTACTTTTATTTATTTATGAAGAGATTATAGAAGATTCAAGAAGTAAAAGAAATTATCTTCTGAAAATGTGTCATATTGATAAGAGATAAGTGTGATTGGTTACTTATTAATGGGTGATTATTTTTTAAGTGGTAGTTTATCTCTATGTGAGTGTTTCTTGTAATGGTAGTTATTTTTTACAAAGTCTCTAGTATATATAGTGGGTCAAAGAAGAAGCACATAGAACAATCAACATAATCAATCATCAACCAGATAAATTAGTCTTTTTCTTTCTTTAAATTAGAGACTTTTTACTATCATCGATAGGAAGTTCAGTTTCCTGACTTGAAAACATTGCTGTGTAAACTTTCGCAATCAATCGAAAGCTCTCTTCATCATTTATGGGCGCACAGTCTTTTTACATATGATTTTCATCTCTTCGTCAAAATTTCTCGCTTTCAGGGAAGTCCCCAGGCGCTAGGGGCAAAAAAGATCCCGCACTTTTAATCGATCGTGCCGCCGGCTCACCGATCGATAGTGAGTTTGCATAGCAGCGCAAACATTGGCACGCCCAATGGGACCTTGTACCTGAAAGTGGAAAATGCCAACAATATGTTTATAAACAATTCTTTGGAATTTCGTGCCCAATTTGATGAATTAAGGGCCAATTTCTGGGTTGATTTGATGAAATGTCGTACTTCAGCATCATTAGTACCTAGAAATTTTAAACCATTGCCTCTTTTATTTTATATGAAGTCGACAATGGATGATTTAATAGAATTTTGGTATGATCTAATGAATTGCATTGATGCAAACTATGGTCAGTCTATTTTACCATTGATTTTGGTAGATACCTCGAATGAATTATATCGGTTTAAAAACTATATTAAAACCTTGATGGGAATAGATCATCCATCCTTTTTAGAGGATGAATTAAAAGAATGCTGGGCATTGATTCACAGAGTTGGATGGATGAGGAAAGAAGTTGAATTGCTTATTTTCACATTTGTTGGGGGTGAAAATTTAGAAGCCAATAGTTATTCTTTGGATAATGAAAATAAAATAATGCCAAACATGGCCGAAACAAAACAATATTTTAAAGATGAAAGCAACCAATTCATGATTATTAAAAATTGCACGACTAACTATCAAGAAGAGTCGTTGCAAAATAGCCAACTTTAAGTGTATCTCCAGACAATTCAAGGGAGTTATTCGATGAATTGCGTGAAAAGTGCTTATTGTTGGGAAATGATTTGGATGCAATAATACAACTGACTGATACTTACACCAAAAGTGGTGTGAGTAATTTTTGTAAGATCAACATCATGCCAAAAATGGCTGAAACAGTTGAACAACCATGTTCATTCTCATATGAGATTGATATGTCAAAAGGAGATCTGGACGCGCAGTCTTTTACATCTGATTTTCATCTCTTCGTCAAAGTTTCTCGCTTTCAGGAAAGTCCCCAGACCCTAGCGGCAAAAAAGATCCCGTACTTTTAATCGATCGTGCCGCTGCCGCACCGATCAATAGTGAGTTTGTAAAAGGACATTGAGCAAACAAATGATTCCCAGTCTTTTTATCTTTAGAGCATAACACACAATGATCCTCTTGGATCACAATCCCAAGCTTTAAGCTTCACCCTAGTCCTGAAACCTCCTTTGAATAAGATCCATAGGATCAATGAGCATATGGGAATGTGCCCAGTTAACCACATGAGTTTCCATATTGCATCAGCGTTTGATCTAGTTCTTATTCCTTTCCATGCACTCTTTATAGTATAATTACCACTAAGGTGTAGTTCCCAGATAGCTTTATCAGATTCTTCAATGTTTGGGTGAGGCATTGCTTGTATCATGAGTTGATAGCTCTTATACCAAGTGATCTGTTTGCCGGGATTGTCCATTCATTGTCATGAATAATGTCACTGACCTTAGCATTATAACTCAAGTCCGAGTCATAAATGGCTTTTGGTCCAAATTGTTCCACTAAAGCTCTTCTATTCAGCCATCTGTTAAGCTAGAGCCAAATATGTCTTCCATTTCCCACTTTGCAGTGGATATACTGATTAAACTAGTTTCTTATTTACAAGATCTTGCACCATGTCCATGATAACACCACGAGGGATCTAAAAGTCCATAGATGATGCTCTTTATTTATGTAAACATGGCGCCATTTAACCTAGAGAGAATCCTTTTTATGAGCCAAGTCCCATAGATGTTTGCATATGGAAGCTTCGTTCCATTCCTCCAGCCTGTTAATTCCCAATTTTTCTTTTATTTTTTTGGCAAACATATATCCTTCCAGGCTACCTTTGCACCAGTACATTTCCCATCATGGCCTTGCCATATAAAGGCTCTAATTTTCTTCTCAATTTGCCTTAGAATCCTCTTAGGCAATATAAAAGTGGAGCACCAATAAACTTGCATACTACATAATACCGATAAAGCTAATTGCAACCTCCCTACATATGATAGGACCTTTGTTTTCAACTTGCAATTTTCTTAGTGATTTTCTCCACAAGACCTTTACAAATTTTATACTGCAGCTTTGTTAAAATTAGGGGCACACCAAGATAGGTAATTGGAAATTTACCCTTCTGTATACCCATAATCTCAGTCAAAGTCTCTACCATTGATGTGTTGACACCAGCTACAAACATTGAACTCTTGGCTAAGTTGGGAGATAAGCCTGACAGTACTTGGAATTCATCCATTGCTTGCTTAATCAACCTGATATTAGATGGATCAGCTTGGCCCAACAAGAATAAATCATATGCAAAGCGTAAATGGTGTATCTGTAACTCCTTACATCTTGGATGATAGGCATAATCTTGATGGCTAGCATAGTTGGTCATAAGGCATGAGAAAGCCTCTATTACTAATAAGGAGATATAGGATCTCCTTGTCTCAAACCCTTGGAGCTTGCAAAGTAGCCTTCTACATTCTCATTTAAGTTTATTTAAAACCTAGCAGTTAAAATACACTGCATAATCCAATCTACAAAGATGGGAGGAAAATTCATAGTTTCCATGACTATCTTGAGGAAATCAAATCCTACATAATCATATGCTTTCTATAAGTCTATCTTCATTACACTTCTAGGAACCCCACCTTATGTATGGTAATTCTTCACTAATTCCTGCATTAAGCGGATGTTATCAGCTAAGTTCCTATTGGCCACAAAAGCTGATTGATTCCCACTGATTAGATAAGGCAAAACTTTCTTGATTATGGCATATAAGATCTTAGAAGCACACCTGTATATTACATTGCAGCAAGCAATTGGCCTAAAGTCCTTCATAGAGTTAGGATTTTGAGTGTTGAAGAACTTGATCCCTTTGTTTTTATTCAGAATTTCCACCATTG
The DNA here is from genome assembly GCA_033070095.1 of Escallonia herrerae. NCBI lineage: Eukaryota > Viridiplantae > Streptophyta > Magnoliopsida > Escalloniales > Escalloniaceae > Escallonia > Escallonia herrerae. The sequence goes on along the minus strand of JAVXUP010000079.1, from coordinate 838,339 downwards.
CCGACGTCACCGATCTACCCCATTGTATGCCATTTTTTCTGAAAAAATTCAGCAGTGTAGCCATCAGGATTTGGGGCTTTGTTTGCTTTAATAGCAAACATGGACTCTTTCACCTCTTCCTCTTTGACAGGTGCACATAGCATACTTTGATCAGTCAGTGATACATACTTGTTGATTACCTGTTGCATTCTTGTTCTAGTCTGAGACTGCAATAGAACATGACTTCCCAAAAAATTCAGAGAAGTGCTTGATGGCCACTTCTTGTACTTCTTTTTCTCCACTTACTAGCGCTCTCTTTATTACAATAATTCTATTATAGGCTCTATGTACCATCATCTCCTTATGAAATTAGGTTGTGTTTCTGTCACCCAGGTTAATGTTTGTGATTCTTGCCTTTTGATTGTAAAATGCGTCCTCTGCATGAGCCAAGTGGTAGTATTGCCTTTGCACCTTTTTCCTTTTTTGTATCATAGCTACATCTTAGTTCTGAAAAATCTAAGCTTGTATCATCTGTACTACTTTATACTTCTCATTTGTCCTGGTAGATATGTTACTGTAAAACTCCTTATTTAGCTTTTCCAGCATATGTTTCAGGGCTTTCAATTTTGTTCTCAATTGCTTGTTTGCATCCCTTTCCACGCTTTTTTTTGCCATATGTTCTTAAAATTTGATCAAACTTGGAATGACCCGTCTAATAATTGAAAATTTTAAAGGGTCTTAGCCTTTGATATGCACCTTGCATGATCTTAGTTAGTAACAATGCATGATCAGACATACCACGTTCTAGTGCTTGAATTGCGGTATTAGGATATGTTTCCATCCCTCATTCTGTAATACTCTATCTAATTTGCACATAATAAGCTCAGCCTCTCTATTATTACACCAAGTAAAGTACAGTCCCGGTGTAGGCATATCTTTAAGATGTGTATTATATAACCATTTGTTAAATTCCTCCATGCCTCTTCTATAGACACCAGTGTCCCCATGCTTTTCATGTTCTTCCTTATGATATTAAAGTCCCCAGCTACAAGCCAAAGGTTACTTCCAATTTGGGAAGCATCCTGTACTAGGTTTCTCCACAGTTATCTTTTCCTTTCTCCCCTTTTTGTTAGCATAGGCAAAGGTTATATAAAAGGAGATCCCAAAGGTTTGTATTTTTACCTTTCCAGCGAGATACTGACTTGATTTGTTCACCATTTCCAAATCAAGTTTGGTTATGTTCCAACCCATTCACAACCTTGAAATCCCTCTATTATTTACACCAAAGTCAAATTGCCAATCCTTATTCCGCTTTGCTGTAATTTTCTGAATATTAGCTTTCCTCACTCTAGTTTCCAAGAATACCATCAATTCTACTTTTGTTCTTTCATTACTTTCTTGACATCTCTTTGTCTAACATGATTATTAAATCCCATGATATTCCAGCTAGCTATTGTGGTCATGATTCAGATGTATCTAGCCTCTTAGCACCCCTACTTCTTATCAATTTTTTCTCGGGGGAGCTATGTCCACTATCTCTTGGACTTTTCGATCCTTGTATTAACATTCCAGTATTCATATCTCCACTATCCTCCTTTTCACCCAAAACAAAAAAAGCTATTTTTAATGATAACTTTATTTCATACTTATGTTCTGCTTTGATTACTGCCATCTCCTTTTCTGATAGTAGTTCCCATGTTTTCCATCTTTAAGTTTACTTTAGAAGCAGATGTTCTCCATGTCTTCTCATTTTCCAACTCACCGGCTTTATTTTCCTTTGGTTTCCATACTTTCTGAGGCACTGGCTTCTTGTAGCAGTTTGCAAGTTGGTGTCCATATATCTTGCAGTGTGTACACCTTACAGGTAACCACTCATACTCCACCTTTTGGAGTATTATCTAGTTGTCTAGACCCTATAAAGGGACTTCCACAGGAATGTTATGATTCACATCAATTTCAACACAAACCCTAGCAAAACCCAGTCTTTCTTTTACAGCAGTTATATGGTCCATAAAAAGAGGTTTTCCAACTGTACTAGCAATCTTGCTCATTATCTTGGGGGACCAGAAATGCAAGGGGGAGTTGTGGGAATTTTATTCATACAGGAACAACACTCAACCCCTCATTTTCAATTGACATAGATTCAGTCCATGGTTTCACAATAACAGGCTTGTTGTCAAAGAACCATGGACCTTTATTCAAGATTAGGTCCGTAACCATTAAGACCTCAAACCTAACTAGGAATAGGCCTGGTTTAAGTAAACTCATTGAGAAAACCCCAAACTGTTTCCATTTCCTTTCTAGAAAACCCTTCATCACATGCATAGGTATTCGAGTCCCCAAAACTTATACACTAATGGTGTTTTTCCAGAATTTTAATTCATCTTCGATATCTTCTAAAGAATATTCCACTCATTTTTTTACCATTAATTGCTTGGGGCAAAACAAATTCTAGACTATTTTTTGGTCCAAAATCCTGATTAGGCCGTGTAACCGAAGCATATGTCACTTTTTTGCCCTAAATTGAATTGATTGCTCCTTAAGTCCCCATATTGGGGGTTTTCTTTCTGTGCCGAGGGCAGAGGTGGAAAATCCTGCATTATTTCCTGTTTTTGTCATTTTAAAATCCATTTTTTGGTGCATAGATCATTTTTTGCCTCAGTGACGTGGTCCTCCAGCTCAGCTATACCGTTTACATCACGCCCTATCTTTCAACGTGCCCCCAATTCAATCTGGGCGGTTACCACTTTCAATGCATACCTTCCTTGAAAATCAGGCAACACAATCTTTATTTCCATGCATTCAATGCGTTTTTTGTGCTTAAATCGATCCCATTATTACCAATCTTACCTTCCATGGAATTAATGCAATACTTTAATTCTCCATGTTCCTGTCTTAATGCTTCCAATTGTGATTGCAATTGCTCGATCAACACTCTAAGGTTAAGTTCCTCATCAGAATCATTGCTTGATTCTGTTATTCCCCCCAGCCAAATATCATTCACGTGTTTGAACCTAACGATATGGCCAGATCATTCTGCTGCTTTGGTCATGTTTCCTGTTTGTTGCCAATGTGACTTTTCTGCCATTCCTTCCCAATGAATTCTTCAGAAAACAAGTCTTTAATGGGGCATCTCAATCTCAAAGACCGTCGTAAGGCCACTGGCAAAGATGTCAGCAGCATCCTTTGTCACTTTTAGAGAGAAGATGGAGATTTTTTTCTCAACTTTTAGTTCCCACTCTTGAAAAATTTTCACAACATTGTCCTATCATTATTATTTCTTTTGTAATATGTTATTTTTTTTCCTCCTAACATCAACTACATTAGTTTTTGACATCACCCAAATAATATTTGGTTCTATCCAATGAAAGGATCTCAAAATGAGTTTTATACTCTTTGAAATCCCTCCACTTCACCATGGACTTTAGCGTATATAATTTTGTGTTGTATGTTGTTTATGTGATCAATTATAGCAATGTGGGATGAGAATATATTTATTGTTTTTAATAGTTGGGTTTCTCTTAAACTTCACATAGTTTTTACATATATATTTTTGAGCAATCTAATAATATAGTTGTTGACGTGATTTTTTTAAGTATTACTTTGATGATAATCATTTCTTTCTTGTTGTTATCTCTAATCGCAAGTTGTCTTTAGTGAATTTTTAGCAATCAGCATCCAAGTCAAAGTGAAACAAAGTACTTACATGTTGAACCATTCAAGTGCAACTCATGCCAGGGTGTTAATTGGTTGCTTGGCAGATGACCAAAAGAGATCTTTTGGAGAACTTGGTTTCGGGGGTCTCTTAACACTCATATGTATTGAAATACCAAATGTTGAGCAATTCCATATTCTAAGACGGTCTACAATTTTTTGTCGATGGGTGCGAGAAGCTTGTTCATGTGAAATGGTTAGATATGACCGAGAATGATGTGGCTTTAATGTTTCGCCCTCTGATGTTTGGCTCTCTCTATAATTGGTTCACTTTTCTAACTCACAGCTAATATCGTTGTTGAGTTTCTCTACTATGGGGATACCAGATTTCAGTTGGGCAAACCGAACCCTCTGGCATCGACATAGCTTGATGGCAACTTCCGGCGGCAACATCTCTACCTTGATCACGCGAGTTTGGATTGTGCTGTCCATTTGTGGAATTACTTGGTTGGGCAAGCTATATTGTATTTACATTAAGATTAATCCAATTCCTTTATTGTTTTCTACCATCAGAATCCCTTGCTGGGTGGATAATCCATCTTTTTTGAGTTAATTATCTTATACTCTATGCATTGGTTTATGCAGACGCAAAAGTTTCGTTCCTATAATGTTCTTGGCATTTGCTATCCTGGTTCCATTTAACTGGACAACGGTGAACATACTTATAGCAACATTGATAAGCTTTCTATTTCTAACATTCTACCCAAATCACACAGGTTAGCAACCTTGTTTTGCTATCGATCTTCATAGCATTCTACTCATTTTCTTTCATCTGCATCGGTAGTGTAGCTAGCCTTTAATCCACTTAGTGTTGCCATTGTGAGTGCTTTGATTATTTTGACATTTGTACTTGCTACCGTTGAAGGATGTGCTTGTTGAAATTAAAGTGCATGTCATAGTTGTTTTGACTTCTTTGAATATGCTTGGATATGGAATAATGGAAGAAAAAGATTCATGTAGCTAATCCCAACTAGTTTGGGACAGCGGCTCACGGTTGCGCATTTGGATAACAACTCCCTAATTTATCATCTCGAGGGCACTGTCTTAATGACATCCTTGTTAGTTATAACCAGCTGATGGAATTTCTTTGTTTGTAGGTTCTGTTAAAGAATGTGCAACCAGACTCTAATGAATTAGTTAGTAAGCTTGTTGAGCACTTTTTCCTGGTCAACCATCCTAATCACTATCTTACTCATCAGGTTGGTTTTGTGCTAACACTCCATGTAGCAAATTAGTACATGCAATATTATTGGAAAAGGAAGTGAAATCTAATATTAGAAAATTGATCAGTTCTTGCTATTTCTTTTTGTAGGATGCCCAACTTTTGAAGTGTGGCCGAAGAGGGAAGCCCAAAGTCTGTCCTTTAAGGTTATCCATGGTAGGGAATTTGAAAAGTGAAATGTCATGAATTTTCAACACGTGTGAATATGTTAGCTTTGTTATCCTTTGACTTTACTTATAAACAGAGAGGGGAATGAGCTTAGCGGTGCCTTCAAGGCTTGTTTAAAGTTGATTTGGTTGCAGTTTTGCTTGGAGAGAAATACAAGAATTTTTTAGCAGAAAGTAAGGACTGCAGATAGCTATTTTCAGCTAGTTAGTCAAATGATCTGATGGCTTGTGAGAAACTAGACTAAGGTGCATAACAACAACATTTATCGAAGATTACGCGCAGCTTGGAGGATTGATGAGGGAATAATGTCTCTAAGGAAGTTGAATTTTTGTGTATTTGGCTGTATAGTTTTGATTATTGGTAGGTTGTTTTACTACTTAGTATTTGTGGATGATGATGTACTGAGACTTACAATTTCTAATAATACATCAGATTTGATTGAAGCTTTTAGCTATTCCGTAAGCTTTGTCAAGTTCATTTTTACTTGAAATCATTAGTCAATATTTTTGAAATGATAGTGTTCATGCAATTTATCCTAAACTTCTACTTACCGCTTACCCCATTTGGAGTGAAAGGAATACTTTGAAAAATATTTGTTTCATGTTCCCTCTCATTAGTTGTCATACATTTACCTATGTACTGTTCAAGAATACGTACATGACTACTTGTAGAATATGTACTATTAAAAAATAAGACATTTCTCATATTTAGGCATGCAATAACTTTGTAACCGTTAACAACAAAATAATTATTCATAGTTTAGACATGTAAGAGTTTCAAAATAGGAAATGCTATATAGGTTCTACCATGAACAATTTTCATTTGAAAATGTAGCTTCCAAGTGACGTTGAGACTTGACTTGAAAGCAGATTGAAGTCTCCAAATACTCTTTCGTCATTCGATTAGATACAATTTGAACCCTGCGATAAACTTGACAGTAAATTGTCATCCAAGCTGCCCTACAATGAAAAAACATAAAGATGAAGAGATGAATAAATTACATGTTGGCACTCAAAAGACAACTAGAAATGTGAAAAATGGAACACATACATTTATCATTTCGGTAAAACTTAATCGATATATGTCTTTTTTCAACATTACCATGATTAAAATACTCCAACTAGATGCTTGAGGTGTCTCCATGCACTATAAAAAGCACGCATTAGCATTGGCAAAATCTACATAACTTATTAATATAAAAAAGTAAGCATACATATACGTTATTTAAATGCTCACGATGTAGCGATGGATCTCGATTTTCCTTATCATTATTTGGACATCCCAATGAGTTGGTCATCATTTATTTCCTCTTCCTTGGTTGTTTCTTGATCCAACTTTCATGTTGTTTACCTCCTTTCTTTGGTGGACCTTATTCTTCTTCTTTTTTTTTATCCCCTTCGCATTCCCAACAAGTCTTTCAATGGCATTCCTATCCACACCTTTACTACTATTAAGCTCACAACCATGATCCATAAATTCATAATGCTTCTTCTTAAGTTCTTTAATTTCTTTGTCCAATTCTTTCATCCTAGTTTTGTAGAGGACATACCCATCCTTAAATTCGGAAGCCTTATGTGCTAATCTTACTGCATCGGGCCAAAGCTCTCTATACCGCTCACTTATATCCAAACCTTCACTCTAATGAATATCTAGGCCATCATCCTCTAATGCACAATCTTACTGCATCGGGCCAAAGCTCTCTATACCGCTCACTTATATCCAAACCTTCACTCTGATGAATATCTAGGCCATCATCCTCTAATGCACAACCATTTCTTGCTCCAGTTGTCCACCTCTTGAGAATATATGTCTTCGGAATATACATAACGCCAAGCACATCGAGAACCTTTAATGCATGCCCACAAAGTATCCCAACCATTTCAAATTTTCTACAACTACATGATAATGTTGCATTCTCTTCATCATGTGTCACAACATACTCTCGCTCCTCATCACAAGAAACAATCAAATATTCTTCCAACCTACCTTTTTCTTGTTTGTTTCCAACAAGAGCTAGTAAACTTTTCTCCCATTATTTTTGAATAACTCAAATATCTTTGGAGTGTAAATTTTTTCCGCTTGCTTTAATAAAGGCAAATAAGAAACTTTTACTTTGGGCATGTTTTCCTTTGCATTGTACTCCGCTTCTACCTCTCGATATCTTTTTTCACTTACAACCATGGCAAATAGCTTGATAAAAGTAGGGATGTCAAGTTTTGATTTCAATAACTTCTTGACTTTAGCATTCGTTTCCGCTCTGGGATCTTTAGACAAATGATCACGTTTATCAATCTTTCGAAAACCCTCTTTGTTGTACACTATTTTTTAGAGGTGCCGATTTCATCTTTTCGACTTTTGTTTGAATAATTCTTACGCACGCCAAAACCCATTTTCCCTCCATAGTTCGCCCAAAATTTCCATGCCTCATCATGACTATCGAATTTCATACTATTTAGAAGTACCGAGTATTCTAATTTGTATTTGGATAGAAGTTCATTACTTCCTACTTCAAGAAGTTTACTACGTGATCATAACAACATACATGCATTTTAATATATTAAACTCCATGAACAATATAATTTTAATAGAATAACTAAATTATGAAGTACATGCATTGTATTGGTAGTCACCTTTTTAATATACGGTAGAAATACCAAATCTCAAAACTTGGGCATGACTGAATTTGATTTCAATGGGATTGGTAGAAGCATATACTTCAAGAAGTTTGCTGACCCTTGTTGCTTCCTTATGTGATTGGTAGGAGAAAAAAGTTCCCCCTCTATTTAATGCGGCTATATACTTGTATACAAACAGAACTCATTATGCATGTACCACTCATTGCAAACCACATTATCTTTCTTTTAAAAAGCTCCTTTCACCAATGGCAGATTTCATTATCACAGAAATGCTACACCCACAATACCAACAATCTTAAGGCACCTTTCTGGCATCTTAAGGGAATTAGTGTTTTCTCGAGGAGGAAGGGGAGAAATATTAAGGGGAAAGACATTATCAAGCTACAATGACCTAGTGATTCATGCTATCCAAGCTATATAGATACACGCTCTAAAGCATAGCAACGATCTTAAGTCTAGATCAACGACGAACTTCACAAACAATAACAATAACAAGTACGCAAATCTCCAAGTTTCTAGTAAGTTATTGAAAAAGAGAAATAGACAAGTGCTCAAATTTTCAGTAATTTACTGAAACAGGGAAAAGGGAGATATTATGCTAATTAAGAAGGAGAAACTGAATAGCAAACTTGAGCAGAGAATCAGATAGAGTTCTTAAATCAATATAAAAGCATTCAAGTTTAGGTACAATTAAATCAATAAAACAACATTTAGTATATATAGATTAAAGGTTGATTGTGATGCCCCGAACCTAGGTTTACGAGGTTATTATTACTTAGCGACGATTATGGTAAGTAAGATGAATTTAGACTGTTAGTGAAGACCTTACAAGCAGATATAAATTTGATCTTTAGCATTAATTATTGTGAGCAATATTATTTGTTGCATCTAGCAACATATTTTAATAATATGATAAGCCATAAATGATGAAGTTTGTACAATAGAAAAATTCATGGAAGTGAGCGATTTGTAATTTATAACTGACGAAATTGTGCCGCTATAACATTATATGGTCTCACATTAAATAATTATGCATATTAATGAGCAGAAAACAAAAAGGGAAACAACAATAAATAAATAAATAAAAATAATTGATAATACATAAAGGGAATATGAGAGAGGGTGTGAACAAAAAAAAAAAAAGAGAAAAAGAGAAGACGGAGATAAGATGTGAGCAGGCCGCATGCCCTAATCAGGCAGTGCCGCTCCCATCTCCGACGTCCAATTGCCGTCCACGCTCCATCGCCGGGGAACAACTCCAGCCGCGCCTCCATCGAGCATCACGGCACAACACCTTCGCGACAACCATGCCGTAGCCAAAGGCGTCACGGCCAGTGCCAAGTCGCCGTGCAATCTGTGTCACCGGCCACCATGTCTTCGGCGAGTACAACTCCGGTAGGCAGCCCAATTGCCGGCAAGCAACTCCAGTTGCCTCTTCACCGAGCCTCCATAACTGCCTTGCCACAAACGACGCCCCACTGCCACCACCGTGCAATATTCATCGCCGGCCGACCAAAATACAGATCAACACCAAGGACGACCATCAGCCACTGTCGGCTCTCTTCCCTATCCACCGACTAGTCATCATGGCCACTGGGACCTCCAATTAGTATTGCGACTACAGTTCTGCGGAAAGCGACATAGTCGTCATTGATTTTCAGCCTTGATTTGCCAAAATCAACGACCACCGATGACAACTGTTAACACGCTCCGATTGCCTGTGATTTACTATGCCAAGCACTGTTCTTTTTGGCACTTTGTATAAATTGTGAAATGGGTTTTCTTGTGGTTTCTTGTGTTTTTTATGAATGGGTGCAGTGGTGGTCATTTGGCGGTAGTGTTGGCGGTGGATGGTGGTTTTTGTGTACTGCTGTGGTTGTACGACGTCTGTGTTTCTCAGGTGTGTGGGCGTTATTGGTGTCGGACAATCGTCGATAATTAGGTGTGTATGTGGGGCACTATGAGGTGGGTTGGGGAAGTCAGCAGTCGTGTGTTGGGTTTTGGTGGTATGGACAATGAACGGAGTTCGGTGGTAAGTTGCAATACTGTTGTGGTTGTAATGGTGGCTTAATTATAGTGCTTGTGGTGGCTGGACTGGATGTAACTGTGGTGATGTTTGTGGAGGCGGTAGCATTTAATACTATCGGTTTGATGAGTTAGGACTAAAGAAATTGGTGGCACTCTGTATAAAATTAGGAAATGGGTTGGTGGTGTGCTTGCGTGATGGTGACTACGCAGTGATGGTTTAGCGACAATGCTTGTGGTGGCTAGAATGGATTGAGGTAAATGGTGAATGTATGACTTTTGGCGGGTGTGCATTAATTGGGTGTTGAGCGGCTATGTGTGTATACTAGGTGTCGTGGTTTACTTATGTGTGATTTTTAATGGTGGTGCTTAGGGTGACTGTGGTTGGTTTGTGTGCTTGCGGTGGCGGGTATTTCAGTATGTGAGCTTGGACAGGTGTATAGGTGTGATTGTTGTTGGACGTGTATGGAGATATTGTGTGTACATGGTGCGAGTGTACCGAATGCTTGAAAAGGTGTACCCTATGCATGTATGTGTTTTTGGACAGGAAATCGCTTAGGCTATGAGAATATATAAAAGGAAATTGTTAGCGTTAGCCCTAGCGATTAACTGAGTACTATTTAGCACAAACTTACTTGGTGGTTATTAAGACGGGTGAATTAATGGATGTTCGACAACGGCGATTAAATGCCAAGAATGACAGGGTGAACTGGGCACTATATTGGACGTGCATGTAGGTCGGGCAGTTGACTGTGGCATTGAATTTGCTTGAAGACATGTTCAACGGGAATGTTGTCTCGTGATTGACGATGCTTTGGGATGTAGTAAAGCTGGGAACATGAAGATAAAAAGAAGGGCATTGAAAGTGCTTTGAACTAGGTGTGGTAGCATGATCATCGTTTTGATGTGGGGAATGCGTAGCGTCAAGTAAGTGACCCTTGATTCAACTAGTGTTTCTATATGATAAGTATATGTTTACCTACTGTTAAAAAGTGAAGTTTAGCATCGATTATTTTAATTATGTTCAATTGTTCAGGCTTGAATTGCTAAAAAGCATTAGTAGTTTATTTGTCATGAAAAACCGGACCAGCATGCATTGATTGTTGTTTAGAAATTGAATGGACCTCAGATTTGAAAATGTTTGGTACAAGTGAAATGTTTTGAAATTTGACGTTGTTGTGAATATTGAAGAACTTGAAAATTTTTGAAAGGAGTGTGTGGATAGTTTGATGAGGGGTTATGTTTACGACGAACGAAAAGGTAGTTTTTGGTTTACTCGATTGCTGTGCCTTATATCCACAGGGGAAAGTTGGATTTTGGGCCCTGGTCACGGGGCTTGTACGTTGATGCACAGTACTGTGGCTGGTGGTGCGCCCTTACGTCCACATGATTATTTTATCCCGGGTGTAGGAGGGATTTCGGGCCCTAGTCAGGGGGGCTCGTACGCTGACTGCAGCATGTCGTTTGAGCTAATGTTGGGATTTGAACTGGTTGTTATAAAGTTTTGCGATAATCATTATATACTTCAGTTTTTGGTTTCATGTACTCTATTTGTTTTACCCGATGATTACCAACTTCATGATTTTAGATTTCTTTACGTGGCTATAATATAAAGTGAGTTGTTTTCTGCATGCTATGGTCCACCTAGTTGAATCATTGGTTACTTACTGAGCACGTGAAAGCTCATCCCTTACTTATTATTTCAGGTTTGAAAGTAAGGTGATGGTGACGAGCATAGGAAGGAACAATTTGGCACTGAGCTCCGGAGACTGTATTGGTTGAGTCGCTAAAGATTTAGATTGTTGGTTTAGTTTTAGTTGTTGATAAATTAGAGTTATGAGGAGTTGTAGCATGAGTATTGTATTCAAATAAAAATATGAAAATGTAATTTAAGTTTATAGAAATTTTAATTTCCGCTGCAGATTATATGCTGTTTTAGCGAGTAAGGCCTGGCAGAGCCCTCGGTTGGAGTACATAGGGTCTGCGGCCGGTCACGTGCCTAGCTCGCAGGCCTGCCCGTGGGTTCGGGTCGTGACAGAAATGGTATCAGAGCATTACGATTTTGGGGATATTAGAGCTTAAGTAATGATCCCGCTGATTAGGTTACATGATTTTGTAGACTTGTAATTAGGCTGACGAAAGTGGAAGGTTTAACTCAAGATGTGATCCTTTGAAGTGAAAGTCATGTGAGAAATTCTTTGTACTTTAGTGCACCATAGGGTTGTAGTTAAACTTGCTACTGCTAAGTAGACCGTGGAAAAGCATATATTGTGGTTTAATATCTGAAAAGCGTAGCAGAAGCATGGTGATTAGGAATTTAAATATCCAGTTGAGTTGGAGTGGAGTAAGTATAGTCAGTGAGCATCGTACTAGCTGGGCCATAACTATTTCGAGGTTAAGTAATAATATTCGGTTGGTTAGATTATAAAATCCTAGGTTATAATCTGGGTCTTATAGTACAATGAAATGTTTGAAGTTGCGATGGACCTTACTGAAGCTGCTATTGATGTTCTTGACTCGTATTTTGGGAGGCTATTAAAGCTACTACGATTGTGAATGTTGTCTCTTGATGTTAAAAGGCTTTTGACTTTTGTAAATGATGTTGTCTCTTGAGGTTATGAAGGGTTCCTTTTGAGGTTGGTTATTTGGGATTATGAAATTTCGTCAGTCAAAATCTTACGAACATAGGTCTTCAATTTAAGTGTATTTCATATAAGAACTAAATTATTAAACATCAAGGTCATTGGGTCATGTGGTTCTAGAACCGTTAGCGCGTAATTGATAATTCAAGTTTAGTAGCATCGGTTAGTGTTTAAAGTTGATTAGGCTATGACTGATGATGATGACTTATATTTCGAAAGTTACATGCCATTAAGAAGACTTACTTCGTTTGACTGAAGTTAGATTAGGTCGGTTTAGAGAAATGTTTCCAGTTGCCGAAGCTGGTTCAGAATGCAGAGACTTTGGGAGACTTTGGGACTTTTGGAAGATTATATGATCTCTTGAAGTTTTTTTTATAAGTGTTAAAGCGTAGTGATGACCTAATAAGTTTGAGCTTAGCATTAAAGTTTGAACAGGAATCCTGATGTTAATGCTCGTCAGTGATAAATTTTGTGGAGGTTAGGCACTGCTCGACTATTATGTTGGTTGCTAGGTATCTGAGTTACCTAGCGAGATCTAGTGTCTAGACGTTGTAAGTATTGTGAAATTCGAGGCTGAATTTCTTTTAACAGGAAGAAAATGTAATATCCTGGTTTCCAATTAGTCTTATGCGGATTTTGATCAATATACTTGATGCTCAAAAATTTGATCACTTGGTGAGCCTTCACAGTTTAGAGACGATTTAGTTCTATTAATGGAAAAATGTTTATATAGCATTTACGACTGGCGAAGATTCTAATTTAAGATTATTAATCTTAGACGTATTTTTGGTTTGGCGAATTCAAGTGAGTTTAAAGTTAAATGTTATGATGGGGGATGAGATCAGACACCATTAAGTGCAGAAATCTAGTAACACAAAGTTTTGAGGTACGGTTTATCAGTGGATTAAAGTGCGTTAAATGCATATCACATATTCTGTGCTTTAAGGTCTTTGGGTGCATGTACTTATCAAGTCGCTTGAAATTATATCCGAGTTTGATTGTGAACTCTTTAAATAGATTTAGTCGTGTAAGCACTTGAGGTGTTAGGTTGGTTGATATATGAGATCAAACATGATTAAGATCAGCTATGCAAGGAACACCAAATTTCGAGGACGAAATTTCTTTAAGGGGAGGATAATGTGATGCCCCAAACCTAGGTTTACGAGGTTATTATTACTTAGCGACGATTATGGTCAGTAAGACGAATTTAGACTGTTAGTGAAGACCTTACAAGCAGATATAAATTTGATCTTTAGCGTTAATTATTGTGAGCAATATTATTTGTCGGTTCTGCGGAAGATGTCCATATCAATATGACATCTACCACTCCCGAATCAGAGACCAGATCTCAGAAAAACCAGTCTCCAACATCTACTTTGAAAAACGGCGACCTTCGTCATCGTTTGAACCGTCGACTGTTTAAAACACCCCATGCCGACCTTACGAAAGAGATCCACGTACTGAAAGATGTCGTAAACACTCTTCAAAGAAAGCTCGACATGGCTATGGATCCACCGTCTACCCATCATTCTCATCTTGAGCCTAGCGACCTTCGTCTCCGTCTCACCTCCATATCAAGTTACGGCAGCAAATACAGATCAGTGGCCAATCCAACATTCAATCCCAAGGAGAAGGGCAGAGAACACACAACCAAGAGCGGATCATGCTACCGTCGTGATCCATCAGCTGAAGATAGTACTGACTCCTCTCCCGAACAGGTTGCCAGAACTGAGACCCTTGAAGATCTATCCACAGAAAGAGGATGCCTGAGTTTCGTACCTGAGAATGAGACTCCTGGAAGATTGTCCCTAGATATCCTTCTCCAGAACGATCTCCCCCGAGGGAAGAATCTAGATATTCGTTATCCGAGGCCATCAAGAAGGCAAAGTTACCTCCCAATTTTTGAATGCCTCAATGTAACCTCTATGACAGAACTGGAGACCCGGGAGAACATGTTTACCAGTTTGAAACGAACATGCTACTCCTCCAGGTCTCAGATACTGTCATGTGCAGAGCCTTTCCTACAATACTGAGGAAGGCTGCACATGCATGGTTCAAATCTCTACAGCCGAGATCCATTTATTCCTTCGGCCAATTATCGAATCTCTTTTAGAAACACTTTGTAAGCAGTCGCTCCTAAAGGAAAAACTCGACGAGTCTGCTTAACATTCTGCAAGAGAAAAATGAGTCTTTGGCATGCTTTCTCAGACAATTCACCTTGGCCACTTTGGAAATTGATAACCTGGACTAATCTGTAAAGTATACTACATTCCACTAAGGCCTCCGACCAACATCCAAGTTTGCATTCTCTGTTAACAAAAGTCCTCCAGGTAATATGAAGGGCCTTCTCGAGAAGGCTAACAAATACATTCAAGCTGAAGAATACCTAGAGACACACACAAGACGACGTGGAGAGGGGAGGGAAGAGCAGAAGAAACGATCTCGGGAATTAACTCCCCAAAGGGGAAAGTCAACAAAACATTCTAAATGTGACGAACGACGTTCCAAAGACCCGTTTGCCTTAGAAAATTTGACACCCCTCAATGCCAAACCATCACAGATACTTCACGAGGTCAAAGACAACAAAGCTCTCCAGTGGCCTGAAAAGATAAGATCTCGGCCGAACAAACGGAACAAAGATTTATGGTGTAACTTTCACAATGATCATGGCCACTCAACTGACAATTGTGGGTCACTTAAGTGAGCAATCGAAGCCCTTATCAAGCATGGCCAGTGGAGAAAGTTTGTAGCTCACAAAGAAGGACAACAACAAACACCTCTGGCCATGGAAGAAAGAGAAGATCAAGAAGAAAATGTGGGTAAGATCAACACCATATCTGGGGGATTAGCCACAGGAGGTTCATCAGGATAGGCTCGAAAAGCGTACGCCAAAGAAGTGTGCGTAGCGAGCCAGTCCCCAAATAAGAAACTAAAGACTATGCCCATAGCTATGATCACCTTTTTCGACTAAGATTCAAAAGACATAAAGACTCGTCATGATGATCCATTAGTTATCACAATCAAGGCTGGGAACTTCGATGTAAAGCGTGTTTTGGTTGATAATGGAAGTTCTGTAGAAGTTTTATTTTATGATGCGTTCAAAAAGATGAACATTTTGACGGACCATCTTTGAAAGATGGATACGCTGTTGTATGGATTCTCCAACCAGCCAGTTACAATCGAAGGCATTATTGCACTCCCAGTTGCGATCGACATAGCTCCGACGTAAGCCAACTTCATGCTTGTTTTTGTGGTGGTAAAGGTCCACTCTGCATATAACGACATATGGGGATGACCAACACTTAATCGGTTACAGGCTGTGGTGTCGACTTACCACCTCAAGATGAAGTTCCCCATGGAACATGGGATTGGAGAGGTGAAAGGAAACCAGACTACAGCTCGTCAGTGCTACATGGCTTCATGTCGATTGAAGAACAAGGAAGCACTCATTATCGAAGACCTCCGAGAAGATACAAAGATGCAAAGGGCAAAACCAGTTGAAGAGCTGGTAAGCATTGAAGTATATCCCGGAAAGAAAAACAAGACAGTTCGGATAGGTTCGAATATTAAGGAAGACACCAAGCTCGAGTTGGTGAACCTATTAAGAACCTATGCAGATGTCTTTGCATGGACAGCTGCAGACATTCCTGGAATTGATCCCAAGGTCATCACCCACAGGTTAAATGTCGATCCATCCAAAAAACCTCTCAAGCAGAAGAAGAGGACTTTTGCACCAGAAAGACAGGAGAAGATTGAAAAAGAAGTAGATAAACTCCTAACTGCCAATTTTATTGAAGAGATCTACTACCCAGATTGGATTGCCAATGTTTTCATGGTTCCTAAACCAGATGATAGATGGCGAATTTGTATTGATTACACAGATCTTAACAAAGCATGCCCGAAGGATAGCTACCCACTTCCAAGGATTGACCTTCTTATTAATGCTACTTCGGGTCACGGGCTATTCAGTTTTATGGATGCATATTCTGGTTATAACCAGATCATGATGCATGAAGATGACATCTCCAAAACTTTATTTATCACAGAGAGAGGGTTATACTGTTATAAAGTAATACCCTTTGGACTCAAGAACGCCGGGGCAACTTACCAACGCCTGGTGAACATAATTTTTTGAGACTTGATCAGAAAGAACATGGAGGTCTATGTCAACAATATGCTCGTTAAGAGTATAAAGTCCATATTCCACGTCAAAGACTTGAAAGAAGCTTTCGACATCCTTTGAAAGTATAAAATGAAGCTGAACCCACTCAAATACGCTTTCAGAGTTACATCGGGGAAATTTTTGAGGTTTATGGTTTCTCAATGAGGAATTGAGGCAAACCCAGAAAAGATCAAGGCCATTCAAACCATGACATCCCCAAAAACCATGAAACAAGTGCAAGAGTTAACAAGAAGGGTTGCAGCCTTGGGAAGATTCATGGCTCTATTAGCTGAACGATGCTTGCCATTCTTCAAAGACATCAGAAAAGCAAAAAATTTCTCCTAGACGGACGATTGTCAGAAATCGTTCAAAGAACTCAAAACATATTTGAGCTCTCCACCCCTACTTTTGAAACTAGTTCCCGAGGAAGACTTATTTCTGTACCTCTCGATCACCGAAGTCGCAGTCAGCACTGTTTTAGTCAGAGAGGAGGATGAAGTCCAGAAACCTATTGATTATGTCAGCAAAGTCTTACAAGAAGTAGAGACAAGATATCCAAAGATCGATAAGATTGCACTAGCCCTTATCATATCAGCTAGGTGTCTACGACCAAATTTTTAGTCCCATACCATTGTCATTCCGACGAACCAACCACTTAGAAATGTTTTACTGAGCCCCGAGGCATCAGGAAGATTGGTAAATCGGTCCGTTGAGTTGGGGAAATTTGATATCCAATATAAACCTCGCACTGCAGTTAAAGCTCAAGCGCTAGCAGACTTTATTGTTGAGTGTACATCACCTGAAGACCCCCTTCAGTTGGTGATTTCTGAGGTTCTAGACCCTTAGAATCTTTATGTAGACGGTTCTTCAGCCATCGGTAGTAGTGGAGCTGGAATCATTCTTATCAGTCCAGAAGGTTTTGTTGTCGAGTACGCACTTCGCTTTGGATTTCAAGCCTCAAATAATGAAGTAGAGTATGAGGCCCTCCTCGCAGGGATAAGACTAGCACACGCTCTAAAAGTGGACTCCCTATCAGTTAATAGTGATTCCCAATTGGTGGTCAATCATGTCTTAGGAGATTACGAGGCCAGAGACGAAAGAATGGCTCAATATCTCCAATTAGTTAAGACGTCAGCTTCAAAGTTTAAGAACTTCACCTTTCGTCAAATTCCCCGAGATCAGAATACTCAGGTAGATACATTATCAAGGCTCGCTTCCGTCGAAGTGACAGACGTCTGACGCTCGGTTTACTTTGAGTTCCTCAAAGATCGCAGTATCATTTCTCAAACTGAGATTGGAATAATAGATCAAGAACCTTGTTGGAATGACATGATCATCAAATACTTGTCCACATGCAAATTACCAAGTGAAAGACATGAGGCGAGGAACCTTTGTGTCAAAGCTACTCAGTATGCATTGGTGGACGGGGTTCTATACAAAAAATCCTTTAGCCTTCCTTACCTCAGATGCTTACGCCCATCAGAATCCTTATATGCATTGCAAGAATTACATGAAGGGATATGTGGTCAACATTTGGAGGAAGGACGTTAGCCCAGAAAATCTTAAGGCAAGGATATTATTGGCCTGCGATACAAAAGGACGCCATCGAATTCACACGGAGGTGCGACAAATGTTAAAAGTTTTCCCCAGTAACACATACACCAGTCGCTCATTTGACTTCGGTTGCTTCTCCAATTTTTTTTGCAATATGGGGAATGGATCTGCTAGGCCCTTTAATCATGGCATCTGGACAACGACGATTTATGATTGTGGCAATAGACTACTTCACCAAATGCAAAGAAGTAGAATCTCTGGCCACCATTACTTCAACCAAATGTGAAGATTTCTTTTGGAAAAATGTCATCTTCCATTTTGGAGTACCAAGAGCTTTAGTCGTTGATAATGGAAAGCAGTTTGACAACAACAACTTCTAAACCTTTTGCACGAATCTTTCGATCGATTTGAGGTTCACTTCTGTAGCTCATCCACAATCCAATGGTTAGACTGAAAACATGAACCGTAGCATCTTACAAAGATTGAAGAATAAATTGGATAAAGCTTAAGGCACATGGGTTGATAAACTCCCCAAGGTGTTGTGGGCGTACCGAACAACTCCATATTCGGTCACAAAAGAAACGCCTTTCTTACTCTACTATGGAACATAAGAGAAGGGTGCTTCCAAATGATTCGAGTAGGGTAAAAATGAAGAGGATATCTATTTTTATAGGGGAAACTCCAAATAACCGTCTCTTGGGATTCTCGACGGTCCATCTACCTCTTACGTGTCACCACCTAAGAAAGGAGAAGTTTGAAAATTTCCCGCTCAAAGGCATTAACGACAGCAAGGACACGTAGAAATGAACTGATAGGATTATGCCGGAGCAGAATCATGCTCGAGCACTCTACCCAAGCAGAATGCCTCTTGGCCAAACATGATTCTGCCTTAGCAGAATTGTTCCCTAGCACACTGCCTGAGTAGAATCCTGTCAGAGCACTCTGTAGAATGCCTCTTGGCCGAGCATAATACTGCCCGAGCAGAATCGTTCTCGAGTACTCTGCCCGACTAGAATGCCTCGTTGATTCTGCCCAAGTAGAATTGTTCCCAAGCACTCTGTTGGAGTAGACAGCGTATTGGCCGAACACAATTCTGCCTGAGCAAAATCGTGCCTGAGCAGAATTGTGCCCGAGCACTCTGCCCAAGCAGAATGCCTCTTGGCCAAACACTTTCCTGCCCGAGTAGAATCGTGTCCGAGCACTCTACCAGAGCAGAATGCCTCATTGGTCAAACACGATTCTACCCAAGCAGAATTGTGTCTGAGCACTCTGCCCGAGCAAAATGCCTCATTGGCTGAACACAATTATGCCCGAGCAAAAATGTGCCGGAGCACTCTGCCCAAGCAGACTGCCTCTAGGCCAAACACGATCCTACCGAAGCAGAATGGTGTCCGAGCACTCTGCCCGAGCAGAATACCTCATTGGCCAAACACGATTCTCCCTGAGCAGAAGTGTTCGAGCACTCTACCCAAGCAGAATGCTCATTAGCCGAACACGATTCTGCCCGAACAGAATCGTGTCCGAGCACTCTGCCGGAGCAAAATACTCATTGGCCGAAAACGATTCTACTTGAGCAAAATCGTGCCCAAGCACTCTGCCCAAGTAGAATGCCTCATTGGCCAAACACAATTCTGCCAGAGCAGAATCGTGTCCGAGCACTCTGTCCGCGTAGAATGCTCCTTGGTCGAACACAATTCTACCCGAGCAGAAACGTGCCCGAGCACTCGGCCGAACACAATCCTGCCTGAGCAGAATCGTGTCCGAGCACTCTACCCGAACAGAATGCCTCATTGGCCAAACACGATTCTGCTCGAGCAGAATCGTGTCTGAGCACTCTGCTCGAGCAGACTACTTATAGGCCAAACACGATTAAGCAGAATCGTGTCTGAGCACTCTGCCCGAGCAGACTACTTATAGGCCAAACACGATTATTCTTGAGCAGAATTGTGTCCGAGCACTCTGCCTGAGCAGAATGCACATTGGCCGAACATAATTCTGCTCGAACAAAATCGTGTCGGAGCACTCTGCCCTAGCAGAATGCTCATTGGCAGAACACAATTCTACTCGAGCAGAATCGTGCCCGAGCACTCTGCCCGAGCAAAATTGTGTCCGAGCAGGATTCTGCCCAAGCAGAATCATGTCCGAACAGAACTTTGTCCAAGCAAAACTGTCTTCGGGTATTTGAAATGTCATAAAAAAATATATTCAATTCTGTTTTGGCATATTTCGTTATCACTAGTGGGAAAAAGTGTGCTTCCACCCGTTTCATTAACACTGGTAAAAGCAGGGGGCATATGATATAACTAAAAATATGCCTCAAATCTATAGACGACACGTGGCAGTTATGACACGTAGTCCAAACGAGATTATTACTGATTAGGCACCTGCCATATCATTCACCTGGCAGAATCCTAAAATGACTCTGCCTCTATCAAAAATTGAGATGTGATCCTCTAGGATCCTAATTTGATTATGATTGGAGTAATACAAAACCTAATTCTACTAGGGTTCTCCTTCCTACACTATATAAAAGGGCTCTAGCCCCTCAGGTATGGACAACTTCACACACAATTACACATTGTGTCTTACTGCTTTTTCAGAGTTCTACATTGTTAGCCATCTCTGACTTAAGCATCGAAGCATTCCTCTACCGGAACCCCACCCGGCGGTCACTCTGTATTCTCTTTTGCAGGCCTAGTTTCTGGTGTGGTTCCCGATCCAATTTTTAGCTGCAATAGATACCTAGCACTTCTGTCCATTCAGAATTGATATCTGGATACCTTATGGTGGCCGAAGGTGTTGACGAGAAAGGTTCTTCCATTGCATTGTAGATCGATTTTTGGAGGATAGGGAGGGAGTGTTGATCGATGTTGCCAGAAGGTGGGGGATGTCATCACCAGAAGGTAAGGGAGGCACGAGGTATCAGAAGGTGCGCTGTCTAGCTGTGTCATCGCCGGTGGGTGAAGTTTCTTCCATGGTAGCACTGTAATTTCAGGTCGCTTCGATTGTCAGAGGAGAGAGATGGATGTAGATTGTGTCGCCAGAAGGTGGATGTGCCATCGTCAAAAAGTGGAAGGCGTTGAGGAGTCGTCGGCAAATGGATTTGGGGGGGGGGGAGAGACAGTCTGACTAGAGATAGGAGAGTAAATGCTGAGAATATCAATCTCGTGACGTGGCTTCATCTGAGCAGTTATCTTCCACTTATTTCGATCAGACGACTGTAATCGGGACTAATGTTGTAACCCTAGTTACACCAGGCGATCTGGATCCCCAATTCAAATGCTAGGAAAACACAATCTTTCACCTTATAAGGCGTGAAGAAAACTAACTTTTTGTAAAGGTGTTTAATTTGAACTTCACCCCCTTGGCCTAATCTATTTATCCAAAATAACTTCACAAGCTTCTTCACCAAAGCCTCATCGGTATTCATTTTACCACAACAATGACTCTAGCAAATAGCAGAGTGTATATCCCTAATACAATTGCCATGAAATTTATTTTTTAAGCTTTCTTTCTTTTTTTTAATATCACCATCTAGTCAATAGAAATGGCAAGATATTCACGCTAACCTCCACTCTTAACATAAACATAACATTGTTTAGCCGGTGACGAATTTATGTTTGGTTAACGTAGATGGGTTTAACATAACGAAATCTAAGACATGCGCAAGTGTGGATTAATTTTACGCTACACCCCGTACTTAGGGGTCAGTTGCACCCAGCACCCCGTAGTTCTAAAATTGGCACCCAGCACCAAAATCTTTAAAATCTTGGTATTCAGCACCAAATGGCGGTCAAACTGGCCTTTGACCATACGTCTGTTACTTTTTAAGGGGGCAAAATGGTCTTTTTATCTGTTATATCCACCTTTCATCCACGTCAGCTCCAAATGGCCCCAATAATTAACATCAAACCCTCCATGTCATTTCCTCACCCTTTTTCTCTCCCAACTATTCATCTTCCCTACCAATATCGAAACGCGCGGCCACCTTCTCCGACCAAAACCACTGCCTGACGAGCCATCGCCTCTGACCGAAGCCACTGGGGTGTGCCACCACTCTCTCCATCATCACGACCCACCACCATCGGCCACCCACGACCAGCCATAACTACCCACAACCACCAATCCCAGAACCCACGGCAGCCCCTCCAATTGAATCGCAGCCACCAAGCCCTATTGTTGATGACCACCGCCTCTGCCACAAATCCCTCACCCACGACCACCCACAACCACCAATCCCTCCCTCACCCACAGTCACCACCTCAAACCGAATGATGACCACCAATAACGGGCGTTCAACCAACGGTGACCATTCAATGAGCCATTATCGCTTGCAATCGAACGACCATCAGACACTCCCCCTGCCTGCAATCGTAATCACAACATACCCAGTAACCCCATCACACGATCTCTCCATCAATCTCTGTTGAGCCCAATCAGCCACTGCACAACATCATCACCACATAATCAGTGGTCCAAATCGAGGGTGAGAGTGACAGGTCAGGCTAGATGAATAGGGCATGGGGCCACGCTGGACGCCAAAGACCGCGACGACGCTAGAGGTGGGTTCTTGGGGGCACTGAGAAAAATTGAGAAGAGAGAGAAAGAAGATAGAGAAAGGAAAGAAAAAAATAGGGAAGAGAGAAATGACGTTGGGCTTAGGGGGTTGGAGCTGACTAGGATTTCATGGATGAAAAGACCATTTTGCCCTTTCAAAGTTAACAGACGTCTGGTCAAAGGCCATTTTGACAGTCAATTGGTGCTGGATACCAAGTTTTTAAAATTTTTGGTGCTGGGTGCCAATTTTAGAACTACAGAGTGCTGGGTACAACTGACCCCTAAGTATAGGGTGTAGCGTAAAATTAATCAGCGCATGTTTAATGATCGACTTTGGAAATTAAGACCAGTGGTAGCGATGGTTACCCTGTCCACTTCTCTCTGTGTCCCTCATCTTGCCTTTGCGGCTGTGCGGCTACGATTTGTGGTATTGTGGGGTTTTGGGATTGATGGTTAGGGCTGGTGGTGGTGGTGTGGCAGGTGGCCCAGTAGGGCTATCCGGTGTACTTTGTGGTGGTTCAGTGACTTGTGGTGTGGTAGTACTGCAGCTGGTAGATGGTTAGTCGGTGATAAATGGTGGAGTTGCGATTGTCTTTGGTGGTTGCTCTTCCTTATATTCCCAATTAACATTTGGTGGCATCCCATACACTTGTTGTATACTAGGGTGGATGGGAATTTGACATTAGCCATATACTAAGGGGCTATTTGATTAAACTAAAATTTAAGTGCTAAGAAAGTTAAGCGCTGAATTCGTAAAATTGAAAACTTTAAGCGACTCAATTTTTACTGAAAAATAAGTTAACCTGTTTGGTAAACTAAAAGCAGATATCTGAAAAAAATTTATTTACAAATTTATCCATTTTACTAAAATTAGGCATTTATTTATGTCCATTATAACTTTTTTTGAGGGCTATAATCGTGTTGGTGAGTGTGGCGGCGACAGTGACAATGGAGTAATAGTGACGACGGTGGTAGTGGTTATGGTGGCAACGACAGCGAAAAGGTGTCAATGGTGACAGTAATGGTGCGTGAAGACGTGGTGTTGATAATTGTGATGATAGCGCTAGACATGGGAGTCATGACGTTGTAGTGTAGTGGATCTTTAGATGATTTTGGCGAAAATAAAAATGATGACGACAACGACAGTATGGTGGAGTTGGCGGTGTCTTTATGGTGGTGGTGATAGTGGCTAGGTCGTAGTAATTGTGGTGATGGCAGCAAAATAAAATAATGATTGTGATGATGGTTGTATTATGGTAGAGGCAGCGTTGCGAGTAAATTAACTGAGGCGATATCGTGATGATAATTATTTTATTCATATAAAAATATGTTAAATAACTTTTAACCATCTTACTCAGAATTAAGTGATCAGCATTAAGAGCCCGTTTGTGATTGATTAAAAAAAGCAGATTCAACTTAAATCTTAATCAGTTTTTAAAATATAATTTAATCAGAATCAGTTTGCTGTTTGACAAAAGTAGTTGTAAACTAGATTAAATCTATAAAAAATATTTTGATAAAAAGTACTTAAATCAGTTTTTTTTTTTGGTGCAAACTTAAATCAGTTTCACTATGACAAAACAAACATGGAGGACACTCAATAAACATATTCTAATATCCAAGCAACATTAACATAACTTTTATTCGTAAATAACTATAATAAATTATTAAAATAACTATATTCACGTACCTACAGAAGTTGTTATTTTTTTATTTTATTTTAAAAATACAAACAATCTCATGTTATTGCTTATAGTACGATAACTTTTCCAAATTACAAATAAAGTTTATCTTAAACAAAAAAAGATTATCTAGCTGTAGGAGAAGAGTTTATCAATTGGAGAAGAGAAAAACTCCAAAACTATATAAGATAATTAATTAAGGGGTATGAGAGGTCTTTTTGTAAAAAATATGGGGATATGATGGTAAATTAGAAGGTCAAACCTGATTATGAAAAAAGTGATTATTTCATAATCTTCACTTTTGAGGATTATGGATTAAATCAGTTTTTAACTTTTGGAGATGAAAAATCTCTTTTACAAACACACATATACATGATTTAATCTAGATTAAATCAAGTTTGATCATCCCATAATCAATCTCAAACATCCTAAAGTGATACAAGGTTTAGCGTTATCAAACGAACTTAATTAAAAAATATTAAAAATTTTAAGTTTTAAGTGCTTAATTGCTTTTTCAAACACACCGAGAAAGTCCTAAGCTACATGTAGTAAAAGTTGAGTTAGATCTTTCCAATATCAAAAGTGAGAGAAAGAAGTTGACCGTTATAAAACTCTATTAATCAACTCTTTAGCACTATTGATTAGTCCTTTTGAGAAAGACATCATCCTGTGATGTGGTGAAGCTATGGACCAATTTGTTACAATGGTGTACCTAAGTCTCTGTGCACGAGTTATCGGCACCTCTGATACCTTAAGATGTTGTTTTATCACCTAATGAAGTTCGTATCATCCCATGCAATAGTTTTACAAGAGTCGGCACAAGAATTCTTTCATTACGGCTCCGGCTTCTGAAAAAAAAAAAACACGGTTATTGGGGTTTGGCCTGCTTTATGTTCTTATAGTCGGGTGAATCAGGATAGTGAATCTGGCCAACTGTTTCTTCTCCTATCTTTGCCTAGGTTTGTACATTCATGTTAATAATCCAATGACAGAGATATCTTAATCGCAAATATGTTAAACGATCCTATACAACTGTGGGCATCTTATAGATATGAGCCGTGAGGCTGGCAAGTCTACCATGTGAGAACCACAAAAACATGTTAAGCTTCACTAACTTTGTAACACAGAGGAAACTGTAGAAAAGAGTCTGCTCAGTAAGTTGGATTCATTGGAAGCTGTACAAAAGACTCTGCTCAGTAGGTTGGATTCTTTTATCCCAACTTGAGATAGCTGACACTTTTGTTTTCTCTCTGGTCATACCCATTATAAAACTCCGAACGAAGGTTCAAGAGTACAAAGAAAGGAACAAACTTTGACTCTTAATAGTGACGATTAATAGTCGTTAAATATTTTTAGTAGCTTATCTTCTAACATTTTTAACGACATTTATTAGCAGTAACTTTTTAGCGTCATTAAATAAAAGTCACTATAAACATATAGAGATAATTTATTGTCGCTATATAGAGGGTAGAAGGAAGATTCTTCCGACCTAGTAGCAGCCAAAAATTTTTCCCAAAAAAAATCTAAAGCCCGCGTAGCATTTATCTTGGATAGTACCATAAATAATCACCCCCAACAGCTTTGACAGTGTAATGTCTTCACACGTAGCGTTAGGAAAAAAGCACGCAGAAGTATGGCGATGGAGGTGGTAATGAGCG
This sequence comes from Escallonia herrerae, assembly GCA_033070095.1. Taxonomy (NCBI): domain Eukaryota; kingdom Viridiplantae; phylum Streptophyta; class Magnoliopsida; order Escalloniales; family Escalloniaceae; genus Escallonia; species Escallonia herrerae. Next base: position 812,340 of record JAVXUP010000079.1, on the reverse strand, counting down.
ATTAAAGGCAGACCGTACCTCTGAGTACACGGAATACAACATCTGCTGTTTGCACCCCCTTTCTGTGCTTCAGCACATTGAACAACCCGTCGCTGACCATTATCATGTCTGTGGAGAAATCAAGGGGACACTGGTTGAAGATTTGAGTGTGGGCTTAGTTACCGAGAGAAATCATGCAAGCGGAAATGACATATTGGAATTAAGGAGGTCACCGAGCAACGATAAGCAAGTATAAAATTTTATACTTGCTTATCGTTTCCTAAAAAATTTTACTAAAAAATTTTATAACAGGCGGATATCTGGTGGTAATGAAGGATCTGTTTTCCTAAAAAATTTTACAAAATGAATTGTCACAACCTTTAAAATGGATCCAAGTCAAGTGCAAAGTGCACACTGTCACCTTCTTCTGCCGCGAACCTGGCACGTGTATGTGCATCGCACACGACATAGCTCCATGTCCATATCTACTTTGTGTTATCAGAACAATTGAATAGATCCTATGAACGTACTAATATCAACTTACTTTTCCTTCACTCCAGAGTGTTGCATCATTCCACAAGTTTTAACGGTCAAAATGTCGTCCCAACTTATGACCATATTTCTCCCAACTCACTCAATAAATAACTTAATTCTTGTTAATACCTACACCTCGTGGTGGTGTAGACTTAATTATGTCCAATTGCTGCTCATAAAACATTTCATATAACATGTATAATTAACCAAACGAATGCTCTACTATGTACAAGAAAACGCTAGAAACCTACGAAACAAATAGGGTTCCCCATGTCGGAGTCATATATGTAGTTAACTACTATGTCTTCAGTTAGTCACTAGTCTTACTTAGTACAAGTTCAAGATATTCCTCTATCCTCAAATGCATCGCATATTCGTATATGTTGACAGTTCTCCTACCAATATAACGTTATGTTGGCCTCTCATGGTTTTTAACGAATTTACTATTTGTCAGGACTAGGTAGGTTCACAAGAGTTACCATATAAGAATCGCTTGTTACATTGGATTCATCCTACATCGTTGTTTGTCGCCATCTTCCATAACAAGTAAGTGGCAGATCCCTTTGTACATAGTACGGTAAATACCTCAATTAGGCAGTTTGCACATCATCACAACAATCCAACTTATTGGCCAAACTTCTAGGTCTGTTTTAATTTGAATCATCTAATCTATTGGAACAGGAAAGGAAAGTAAAAAGAAAAAAAGTTGAAATATTTTTAGAATTTTCACATGTTTATTTACCCAAGAAAGTATTAGGGAAAGAAAAGGAATCCGTTTGAAAACTACTATCCTTTGTTCGGTCATTTGAGTAAGATCACTGAAACAAATGCAAGATTTCAAAGATCGCTAAAACAAATGCAAGATTTCAATTCTTTTGTACTCTTATATAATTTGCATTATCATAAGAGACTAATAACAACTTCTAATATGTTATTTTCCTCTCCATTTGTTTTTGAAAGACTAAATATTGGTCAACAGATTGTGTTTTAAGCGAAAAGAAAGTGAGTGCAAAAGCATAAGAGGAGTCCATAAAATTAGCTTTATTGTCGCAACTTGGAGGATATTTTGTACAATTCCGGGGCACCTGCCACACCATTGAGATCCACTTCATTTACTCCACAGGTTATTGAGATGCCTCCCCCTTGGACCGGCAGCACAACTATCGATTGCTCAGTGTTTTTGTAAAAAATCTAATTTTAACATTTTATCATTTCGAGCAAGTTTGTATCAAGATTGTGATGCCGCTTTGGATTTTTCTGTACAATTACACAAAAACGCTTATGAGTACATGGTTAAAAATATCAGGGCCCAAATCTTTCTTGGAACTTAATGATGAATATCGAAAAACAAATTTGACCTCAAATTAGATATCCATAAGTCTCCCGAGTAGATATTTAGAGCATCTAGCCACTAGTCTCAAAGAAACATAGATAAATGCCAAATGGGCTCAATGCAGTTACTTGGAATGAGTTTAGTTTGCTGCTATTGTAGATAAGAGTTATCTCAAATTTACACCAGCGCGGAGTTCCAAAAATGAAATCTAGCCAAATCCTAATAGGTACTCTTTATTATGATTCTAGGATGGTAGACTTAAGAACATTTCCCTGTTCTATATTTCATTTTATGTTTCCAGGAAACCTGAGTACACCAGATCTTTTGACACTCTTAGCAAATCAGCATGCCCAACTGACCTAGCTGCTGGTACATTAACAAGCTCAAGTAAACTAGCAGAATCAGCCAAACCCACAGGTTATGCTAATCAAGTCCATGGTTTGACTCGTAGCTTGTTAGAACTTACGGCGAAAAGAAAAATGTTGAACTTTTTGGGGGTACAAATGACCCAATTATTGCAGCAAAGTAGATTTCTGGGCTTGAGAAGATATTGAGTCCTATGAGTTGCACTATTAAGGAAAAGATATAACTTATGGTGTACGATCTAGATGGGGAAAGAGACCATCGGTGGGACATTTTCCGTGTAAGTAAGATGGTGGAACAATAAAATGCAATGACATCTGGTCGGTTTGAGGACTTGCTTTTTTACCGGTATTTTCCCCAATGTGTGAATGAACACGTAAGGCAGGGGGAGAACGAGAATACGCCGAGTATGAGGTTAAGTGTATCCGACTATCCATTTATGGTAAGCCACTCGTGGAAAGTAAAAAGGACAAGGTACATATGTTTACGTGGGGTCTGAAGCCTCGTATTAGGTAGTGTATTGCATCAGTCCTAGTTGACAACTATAATGAGTGCGTGGACATAGTAAAGACTATTGAGGCAGAGGCAATGGATCGATTTCAACGAGAGAAACGATGCCAAGGCAGGCAAGAAAGACAGACTAGATCAGCTAGCTCAGTCATGCATGGCACAGAGTGATGGAAAGCGTAGACACACTTTTTCATCAGTTTTTACAGGTCAGAAGGGCCAAAGCCAAGGATAGCTTCAACACGTCACAGTCAGAGTTTCATTCAGAGGTCTCTATCTGCGGGTTCAGATCCTAATATCAAATGTTCAGGATGCGCCTCTGGTTTGTGACATGCACCGTCATAATGTTCCGAAATGATCGATTGCTTGGATCAGAAGCACTGCAAGAAAACAGGGTTTTAGCGACGGGGTAATTCGTCGCTAAAAGTTAAAAATCCGTCGCTAAAATAATTAGCGACGGATTTACCGTCGCTAAATATCCCTCGTATAAAAGCCTGTCACTAATAGTTTAACGACGGAATTTTTAAATCCGTTGCTAAATATGTCATTTTTACCGACGGATTTATTTTTAATTAGCGACGAATATTCCGTCGCGAATTATATTTTTTAGCGACGGATTTATATTTTCGAGACGGAATATTCCGTCGCTAAAAAACTTATTTAGCGACGGAATATTCTGTCGCTAAATAACTGATTGTAGGAATACTTTAGCGACGGAATTAATCCGTCGCCAAAAGTCAATTTTTTTTTATTTTTCAATTACCCAGACCTGTAATACAATTTTCAAATCTCAACAACAACGCACAATAATCAATACAGAAAGAAATATATATAATCAATTATAAAAAATATTTATAATAAAAAAAATTCATATATGTACAAGCCGGGAACCGGATATAGCCGGTTAGGAGAGGGGAGAAGAGTACAAGCCGGGCACGGGGGGGGGGGGAAGCTAGGAACGGGCACGGGAAGGGGCTCATCAGGGGTTCCCGAGTCCCGGATCTAGATCCTGCTGATCCGGGGCCGGGGCGGCCTGTCCAACAGTGCCCTGCTCCCTGATCATCCGACACACCACTGTAGCAATGCGCTGGATCTCCTCGTCGTCCAACTGAGGCCGAGGAGCCGATGTCTGTGGAGGGGCAGCAGGGGGTGAGGACGCTCCTATCACTGCACGAGCAGTCGTGCTAGGCGGGCCGCGTATGCGGCCTTTCGGCTGATTCACGACCTCCGGCGTATCCAGCCATCGCTTCAACCCCCCAGTACTCGCAGCCGTACTAGTGGACCCTGATGGCTGTCCGGACTGCTGCTCGGACCCCCTTAGCTGTTTATACGAGGCCTGCAAAAATAGTGGTTTAACGATATGTTAGGGCATTAATTAACGAAACAGATATTGAGGATAAAAAGAAAAAACATTAACTTAAATAGCCTGTAAAAATCCATGCAATTCTCGGCATAACAGTCACCGTTGACCAAGACTCCACTGTTTTGGGTTTGTTTTGTTCGGTTATCATCTTTTACGTTAAACCTAAACCCGTTGATGATATAGCCTCCGTAACAGGATGTTTGTTTGTTAGGGCCTTCGGCTAGTAATTTCAAGCATGAGGCCACTGGTCTATCCATTGACTGAACCTATTGTAGATGATGGTAAAAATTAAGGATAAATCAGTATACTAATTGGCCACAGAACTGTATATAACACATAATATAATTTCGTTATTGCACGCATCTATCCGGTCATAGCTCAACCCAAGTTTCCTCATCATCTTCTTCACGTCATAGTACGACGGCGGTAGCTTTTCACTTTCGGGCAGTATTTCTTTGATGAAGGTAACAAACTCGTTAAAACCTTTCTCACTCAGCCCGTGGTCTGATTTCAACTGTAATAACCTACTAACCGCAGACAGCCGTGTGTGTTTCGGAGCTCCATCCCACAGCGGCTCTTCCGCAGCTCTCAACAACTCATAAAACTGATGAGCCCCCTCGATCGGCGGTTGTGGACTGTCGTTACCCCAGTCAACATTAGCATGCCCAGCATCCATAATCATATCTCGAAAGTCATATCGTGCCTCCTCCCTAACTTCAGTTTGACTAGCCATGTTGGACGACAATACTATCGTTTCCCCGTGCTGCGTCCACCTTGTGTATCCACCCATAAAACCGTACCGACAAAGATGACATTTTACTTCAATTCTTTTTCTCCAGTGCAACAACTCACATCTACCGCACGGACACCTTATCTTATCAAGGTCAACATGTGCAGGATGCGCATAAGCGAAGTCGAGAAATTCGTCAACGCGACACTCAAAATCTTCAGCATTCTTCCTTTTCATCCAACTTCGATCGACTGACATGATGACTGAATTATCGTACTGTATACCACCTTCAATAATGACCAGTGATTAGGCATTGCCGATGTAAATATCAATGCATGAATGTTACAACATGTCTACATATTTCCCCTCCACTCTTGAACAGGTAGTGGTCCTATCCCATTCAGAAAAGCACATGTTTATAAAACAGTGAATAACTCATGCTTAGTCCGATGTCTGTGGAAAATTTCGCAGCACCTCCCCGTATTTCTCCAAGTACACCACATCGATTAGGTGTTCTAACATTCATCTAACCTTGCTCAGGAAGGTTTGACGGATGTTAGAACACCAGATCTGTATGCACCCAGAGAAACACACGAGAACGTGTACCATATATCCACGACATAGAACATAAAGCATGAGTCAAAATACTGTTTTATAAACAATTAGCTTTTCCAAACTGTCCAAACTGGACATCCAAAGGCTCATTACAAAGCATTACTTTGTAATGAGTACCTTTGAACGGGAACTAAGGGTTTCTATGCATGCATGTGTTCAGAAATTGATAAGATATGCAAGAATCTTTCCGAAATATCAAAACTACAGAATGATCGTTGCATATGTTACCAATTCCACATTAAATAGAACTCGTTGGCAACGAGTTGAACCATCTCGTTGCCAATGGACTTCTCAAAACAACAATTAATATAAAGAAGGCAGGGTTTGTAAACAACGAGTAATTGAACCATCTCTGGGCAACATGGAGTAATTATGGGATGTACAAGGGCTAATTAGGGCTAACTGGGTTATTAGGGTTAATTACGATTATTAATTATAGCTGATTAGGGTTGATTAGGACTAATTAGGATTATTTAGTCCTAATTAGGGTTTAATTGTGCCGAGTAGTGATGATTAGTCCTAATTAGGGCTAATTGGGCTTAATTGGGTTATGTTAGGGCTAATTAATGTTAATGAAGGATAGTTTCGGATAATTATAGCTGACTAGGGTTGATTAGGACTAATTAGAGTTATGTAGTCCTAATTAGGGTTTAATTTTGCCGAGTAGTGCTGATTAGTCCTAATTAGGGCTAATTAGGCTTAATTGGGTTATGTTAGGGCTAATTAATGTTAATGAGGGCTAGTTTCGGATAATTATAGCTAATTAGGGTTGATTATGACTAATTAGGATTATTTAGTCCTAATTAGGGTTTTGATGGTGCCGAGTAGTGTTGATTAGTCCTAACTAGTGCTAATTAGGCGTAATTGGGTTATGTTAGTGCAAATTATGACTAATTAGGCTAACTATAATCAATATGCGCATAATTGGGTTCATTTGGGCTAATTTGGGGTAATTACAACTAATTTGAATTTCATCAGGTTCTTAGGGTTAATTAAAACTAATTAGGCTCGTTAGAGCTAATTAGGGTTAATTGATTTACTAAAATATTGTTAATCAGGACTAACTAGGGCTAATTATAGCCAGCGCTGGAGCCACGATTAGATTCCAGGGGGTGCATGCTAAAAATGTCGCATTAACCTAACTAACCTAAATTTAATGCACATTCAACAACCTCAATTCCGACACCTCATATAGGGTGTCGATATGGTGTCCGATACGTGTCTGACACCTCCGGACACGTGTCCGACACATACCGATGGGTGTCCGACGGCTCTGGACACATGTCCGACGGCGTCGGACACGTGTCCGACGCCCACCGACACGCACCTCCAGACACATCGGCATACGTTAATTTGTTTTTTAAATGCTGGACACCGTCGATCAAACGTGGTGTCCGTGTCTGTGCTAACTAACATGTATCTCAATCCAATTGGGTCTCATCCTCCGTCAACAACCTCAATTCCGACACCTCATATAGGGTGTCGATATGGTGTCCGATACGTGTCTGACACCTCCGGACACGTGTCCGACACATATACCGACACGTGTCCGACGCCTTTGGACACGTGCCCGACGCCCACCAACACGCACCTCCAGACACATCGGCATACGTTAATTTGTTTTTTAAATGTCGGACACCGTCGATCAGACGTGGTGTCCGTGTCTGCGCTAACTAACAGGTATCTCAATCCAATTGGGTCCCATCCTCCGTCAACAATCTCAATTCTCAAATGCTCAATGCAATAAAAATTAACAAAAATCACACATTCAATCCAATTGGGTCCCATCCTCCGTCAATAATCTCAATATCTCAAATGCTCAATGCATAATTAACAATCTAAAATCATCTTTAACTTTTCACAGCAATTTACATGTATAAGAGGAAGACATAAGGTATAGCGTAGAGCAAATAGAGAGGAAGACAAGAACTTTACCTCACGAGAAATACTGCCGGAGGTGAGAAACCGTCGTCTCCGGTGGTCCCGGTGGTCGACGCTGCTCTCTCTCTCTCTCTCTCAGTCTCTCTCCTCTTCACAGATCTGCTGGAGGTGAGGGCCCGTGGTCGCCGGAGTTGCAGGTGGTCGCCGTTGTCGAGGGAGGTCACCGCCGGGGTCGAGGGAAGTCACCGCCGGTGTCGAGGGAGGTCGTCGTCGGGGTAGTCTCTCTCCTCTTCACAGATCTGCCGGAGGTGAGGGCCCGTGGTCGCCGGAGTTGCAGGTGGTCGCCGTTGTCGAGGGAGGTCACCGCCGGGGTCGAGGGAAGTCACCGCCGGTGTTGAGGGAGGTCGCCGCCGGGGTAGAGGGAAGTTGGGTTTTGGGATTTTTGAAGAGAGAAGCAGTGACAGTTCAAACCAGATCTGTGAATTACATAGACTTTTAGCGACGGATTTATTCCGTCGCTAAAAGTCCGTCAGTGAAGACCTATTTGTACCGACGGAGTTTTTTGCGCCGGAATAAATCCGTCGCTTAAATAATATTTCACGGCGGAGTGTTACCGACGGAGGTTTCCGTCGGTAAAACGCCTTTTCACCGACGGAATAAATCTGTCGCTTAAATAATATTTTACGACGGAATTTTACTGACGGAGGCTTCCGTCGGTAAAACTCATTTTAGCGACGGAATCTATGCCGTCGCTAAAACTCCGTCGCAAAAGACGTCTTTTCTTGTAGTGAAGTCGAGCATCTAGTTTTGGGGTGTGACATGCACCACCACCCATCTACATCGCCACCACCCATAACCATTGCAATCCACCACCAACAACCCCCCCCCCCCCCCCCCTCCCGGCTGATAGCCCATCCTCAAATTGTCGGGTTTGTGGATTGCTATGGGTGTGGGTCAAAATGAGAAATTTGCCCGTCATTCAAAATTGACTAAAGGAACAAAAGAATAAAAAAGGTCACGAAAGTATAACAGCGAAGGACATTTAAACATTTGACAAATAACTTTCTAAATGCACATAAACCCTATAGTTATAGGATGATTTCATAATTTACTCTTATATCCTATCGATTTTTAAAGTGTTACCGCAATCTATAAGGTTGAATATCTTCTACAAGAAACCTTAACCTACATCAGTTCACATGTATGTTCCCCCGACTTGGATGAATTTTCTGATCCTCGAGTAGCTAACTCGTACTGTTTGAACAATTTTAAGCAATGACAATATATAGCTGCGAGGCATAATATGATCCATTGATGAAAAACAGTAGCAGCATTAACTCGGAAATTAACATTGGCAATTGTATGAAGTACTCCGGTAATATATTTGTATTGAAACATGCAGTTCTTAAGGACAGAAAAGAAGAAATAATTGAACGTATTAGAAGATAAAAATATGTATCATATACAACGCCATGCAGAAGCAGTTATTAAACACCTATCCTGCCATCCGAGGGAAATAGCCGTCCCATCATCTCTTTCGGAGACTCTAAACCCTCCATTGTCCCCATCAAATTGTACTGGACTGTAATGGCTTCTAATTTTCAAGAGGAGTTTTGCTTGCATTATCGACTTCGAACTTAGTTTAAGTCCTGCAAATCCATGACCCTCCATTCTTCCCTTCCACGTCTCCATCTTCTCATATTTAGGAGTGTTCTTATCGTCCTTGTCATAGTTCATGACGCTTTTGATCTCTTTACCGAGATGGTTCTTCTCGATTCTCAATCTCTCTACGCTATCTAGTGGCAGGAAATCATCCAACGAATCAAACATGGCAGCAAAATAATGCAGTGATTCCATGAATCTTGATAAGAAGCTTCGAGGACTTCGGCTTCCTTCTTGTTCCACCAAGATTACAATGGAAGGGTTATATAAATGTACTGATTTCAACGTATCGGATATTTTCATAAAACTACTCAAAGTATATAAATGAAAAACTAAATTAACAGCAACCGTTTCATGCTTCTTTTTCCTTAGGCTTACGAGTTTGGAACCTCTTAACAGCCCTTGGAATTCGAATACGAGGTTTCTGAAACCTTTTGCGAAGCTTACTAGTCTTGCCTCGGTTTCTTGCAATTCTTCCGAGCTTCTTCCAAAGCCAGTTATCCTTAGAGATATTCTGTTGCCAGTTGTGGCCTTCTCGGATAAAGATTGTATTAGAGAAGGCCATTGGAAACCATATGAAATGTCAAAATCGATTACGTGCAATGCACGGTTATTACTTTCCTCTTCCTTCTCAAAGGCCTCGATAATAGCTTGATTAGCTGTGAAATGTGCGAATTGATAATATGGAGATACCTTATATAGTTCCATAAAAGCTAAGAACTCTTCTTCTGGCGTTGGTTCCTTCATGATCATGTCATAGAAAGGTGATTTTCGAGTGAGAAGTCTAGCCACCAACCCATCGGCAAAATAGGCCGCAACCCTTTGGACCGAGTCGCCAGTTAGGGACACATTTTGGTACAGCTCACTTAGATTTTCAACAGCTGAGTCGATTTTACCCTCGTCAACTGAGGTAGCAGAAATGAGCAGCAAATGGATCAAATGAAGCCCCTTCCCATCCTCGACCACCCCTTTTCTCTTGTGGTGGTCCAGCTTTAACATTTCTTCCCTCATCTCAAGAAGGCAAAATATCTTCCCTTCACAACATTCATTCAAGTCGAAAAGGCCGAAAGCTTCCCTTCTCTTCCTTTTTGTCTTCCTCATACCACTAGCATCCGCAACAATCGCGAGCCTTAGACTCAAAAGCTCCTCCTGATCATCTATGCATTCCATCATCTTTCTACTTTGAAGGTGCGAAGAGAAAGTTAAAAGGTAGGGTTCTAAACCAAAGACGGCCGGGCTTAGTGTTTGTAGAAAGCAAACAGCAAAGCGTTTGGGTTGTCAGTGGAAAAGTGAGTACGGTTTACAGAAAACTGAAGACGAGATCAACTGAAATGGGTTTTGGTTTTAAAGGAAAAGGTTGAAGGGGAATAATCCATGAGAATTTTTGTGTGTCGGTACATGGGAATAGGACCAACGAAACAAGAGAGGCATATATTTACCCATAAAATAAGAAGGGTATCTTTTTGGAGCTTCAAAATCGTTGCTGTTCAAGGTCAAGAAAGTTTGTTATACTTCTTCTTCAAATATTCTAAGCAATAAACGTCGTTTTTCTTAAGGTTTGGTGTAAGAAACAATGGGAGTAGGTTTGTTTTGTTTTGGGAGTTTTATAGGGTTGTTCGGAGAGATCGAAAGATGCCATATAAAGTCGACAAACAACTGCGCGAGAAAATTTGAGGGAATCTGACCTACCGTCCTCACCAAGACTTGTCTTCACATACGCTGGGCTCCCTTCTAGATGCCTCACAAGACATACTGTTATCTTTTCAGGTCCCGCGTAAAACTGGTCGCATTCGTGCATGGTTCTTCAAGATCTCATGGATCCCGTTCTTTTATAAGACTTCTCATTTTCCTATTTTAATTTTATGTTCTTGTATTGTTTGTGGTTGTTTTCTAAACGAAAACACAGCCTCGTTCCTTTACACTTTTTGAAAAGTATTCGAGGTGGTTGTTGTTGTTTTTGTTTGTTTTTTTTTTTCGTAATATTGTTTGTTTACAATATTCATATCTATTTTTAAGACGGATACGTGTTTGTTCACATGTTTTTTCACAAATTTTTTCTCAAATTCTGCGTAAACACGATGACACCTCATTTGGTGATTTACAATATTACCTTCAAACCGCAAAAATGTTCTGATATTTGGCCTACAGGACCCATAATATTCACTTCTAAGCTATAGATGCAGCTAATTTAGCAACTAAACTAGTTGAACAACTGTAGCATATACTATTCAGCATTGTGCGGCGTCCATCGCAATAAATAAATCAAAATTGTTCAAATTTGCTTTCTATGGTGGGCAACAATTCTGATATGAGCATACCATCGTAAGGATCATAACGATGCTCCACTGAGATAGAGACAGGATCATAGTATTACGGGTTAACAATATGTTGGAAGGATGACAAAATATCAATTGCATAGCAACTTTTAAGGAACCGCGTAAAAGGATCTTTCTTATTTTTCATGCCAAACCAGACAAACAGAAGCATGAAATTCTCCAACAGGGAATCCTTGACAAATGCTTCCATCGCTCAACAAGTATCTTAACTCTTCTCTTACATAATTCTACGTGCATCATGCATGTCATACTTTGTTTAATACGTTTTCTGCCTCATATAAACTAAAAGGGAAAACAAAATTTGGTAGGGTATGGCTTTTTGGGGCAATAGGACCACACGTTGCAATCATAAGAACAACAAAGAATATGTATATATGCGTGCGGGTAAGAATCAAAACCCAGCGGAATAATCGGTCTTCAGGTTGTTATACATTGGGAATGCAGTTTGAAAGAATCAGATTGAGTCTAGAAAGTCACGTAAAAGCAAAGGAAGCTGTTAACGTCGTGACAACGGATTTTAACTCAGTGTCTTGTTAATGGAGAACATGCATGAAAATGTCGCTCCTTATCTTTGTTAATTACGCACTATTCCTGGATTACTACTTGTTTGATAAAAAGTAGGCATGTTGATGGATAGATTCTTCTGCTCAAAGCTTGAAGCTGACATATGGCGAACTCTGGGACGACCGTGCTCTCTACTGCAGTGGCCAACTGTGATGGCGTGTCCTATGTATTTAGATGCACTCGATTGACGATTTGGCTCATTTGATTCTTTTCTCTGAACTCTTTTTTTTTTTATCATTGATTGCTCTGCACTCGGAATCCCACTTGGAGCCATTTGTATTTTGGGGACCAAGTTGAAAACGGCCTCACAGGCTAAGAAAACTGAGATGTAATGTGGACGCGCGAAGGCCAAGCTGTGTTGCGTTGGGGGTATGGAGTCGGGACAATATATATATATATATATATATATATATATATATATATATATATATATATATATATATATATATATATATATATATATATATATATATATAGGGGACCGATCCACACCCACCGGTGGAGAAATAACAAATTTCTCCACCGAACCGCTGGTCTTACCAGCGGTTGGCCACGTGGGCCAAAAAGGCGAAAAAGGTGTACGGTCACTGCATTAATGGCAAAAAAGGCACGAGAAATGGCACGAGAAATGGTGAGAAAATGGCGAGAGAGAGAAAAAGGACACCAACCGCATGCACAACCAGCGGTTGGCATTAATATGCCTGCCACGTGCCGTCCCCCACCCCTGCCACGTGGCCCAACCCCATGGCCCCTGCCACGTGGCGTCCCCCTCCCCCTGCCACGTGGCCCACCAGCATGGCCAACCGGCGGTATTAGCGATGGCCCTGCCACGTGGCATCCCCTCCCCCTGCCACGTGGCAGAGGAGGGCACCAACCGCGGGTGGTACCAGCGGTTGGGCCACGTGGAGGGGACGCCACGGCAGGGGCGGGGACCAACCGCTGGTGGTACCAGCGGTTGGTCCCCGCCCCTGCCACGTGGCGTCCCCTCCCCCTGCCACGTGGCCCAACCGCTGGTACCACCCGCGGTTGGTGCCCTCCCTCTGCCACGTGGCAGGGGGAGGGGATGCCACGTGGCCCAACCGCCGGTACCACCCGCGGTTGGTCCCCTCCCTCTGCCACGTGGCGTCCCCTCCCCCTGCCACGTGGCCCAACCGCTCCTACGACCCGCGGTTGGTCCCCTCCCTCTGCCACGTGGCGTCCCCTCCCCTCATCCGCAGGGCCCAACCGCTCCTACAACCCGCGGTTGGTCCCTGCCCCCTCCCCTGCCACGTGGCGCCCCCCCGCGTGATGCCCCACCTGGTGTCCTTCCCCACGATGCCACGTGTCGTCCTTCCCTCCCCCGTGATGCCCCAACGTGGTGTCCTTCTGCCGAATTTTTTTTTTTGCAGCAGCCTTTGACCGCATAAACACCCACCCTTCCTCACTTTTTTCTGTCTTTTTTCTTCTCTCTTCCTCGCTTCTCTCTTTATAATCCCCTCCCCCGAACCCTTCTTCTGCACTCTGTCATCTTTTACCAACTTCCTTCGTACTTCATATCTCACCTACATAATCTCCACAACAATACAAATCAAAAAATTTTACGCTAGAAGATCGTGGATAACCGCTAGAAGATCGGTAGTTTTTTCTTTAAATACATCAAGTCACAACAAGTAAGTATTTTGAATTTCCTTATAATTCAATGTTAGGTTTATACAAATCAGCGTATTACATTTATAGATTCCAAAACAGAGATTTTTTAGGGTGCCAAATATAGACAGTTTTTCACGAATTTATAAAAAATAGCTAGAGCTAGATTTTGCCAAAATACAAAAAAGAGACCCTAGTTATTCTTAAAGGATCTGTCTCAGGTAAAAATTTCAGATTTTTCCAAAGACTGGAAAGGGGTTAACTGATACGGGGAACCTTGTAACTCTGCAGTGTATTTTAAAATATCAAGCTAGCGCGATTTCGCGCGAAACTTTTATGAGAATCCTAGGATGTTGGGAAGTTCCATTCCCCAGGAATTCGGGCCATTCCGAAGCCGTTACCTATTTTTTTGGCCGAACGGCCCTTTAAGCGCTTGATCCGGACACCGGTTCGCGATTTTTGGGCGAAACCTCCGTAAAATACTTTTTATGTCAAGAATGAATTCAGGAAGCCTCAAGTAGCATTTCGAAGCACTTTTGATATTTTTTTATGCCAGGGGCATTTCGGTAATTCGCCGCCCCGAGAGGGGTATTTCGGTAATTTTACAGTGCTAAGTTTTTTGACGGACTTTTTAGTCCAGAAATATAATTACAAAACCTGAAATGTTGTTTTGAAGCTGACGTGGCGCGCGTAGGGGTGTTTTGGTAATTTTCCCGCGCCAAGGGGTGTTTTGGTAATTTTCCCGTGCCAAGTTTTTCAAACGACTTTTTAGTCCAGAAATGTAAGTAAACCACCTGAAATGTTGTTTTGAAGCTGGTTCGGGGGCGTTGGGGTGATAGTGAACGCTCAGGGGCATTTCGGTAATTTGCCGATGTTCGGGGGCTATTTTGCTAGGAAGGATCCAGCTTAAAATTCATACCTTAAAATAACTTTTAGTTCAGGAAAGGGTGTGAGACACCCGAAAACTTATTTTGTTCCAGATGTTCTGAACCTTGTGACGCACCGGCGATGACTGCCAGGGGATATTTTGCATAAGTAGCGGGTGTTTTGGTAACTTGCCCCCTTTAAAATTTTTCCTGATATATTTGGTATATAATTGACGTAATACATTTAAAAACTTGACTTTAAAGCGGTTTTGAGGTGTTGGAGGTGTAGGGGCCATCGGGCTATATATTGCTATATAACCACGTTGGCGCTAAATTCAGTGGGAACTAGCGTAATTAAGCGTTCGGAGTGGTGGGAATTGAGGATTTGTTTTAATACATTGAAATAATGACTATTGCTAATGTGTTGGTAAGCTAGGTTAAAGATCCAGTTATAGTTTTGGAATGTAAATATTATGGATATTATGGACGCTAAGTTGGTTTATAATTATATTTTGTTCTTAAAGGTATGAATTTCAGCTCTGGACCTCATGATACATCAATCCTATACGATGACGATGACCACGTCGCGAGGCACGTATTTGACGGTGTCGATAGGGGTGTTTTGGAAACAATTCAAAGCACAAGGCACCTTGAAGAGTGGGTACTAAACGAGGAACAAATACAGCTATTACACCGTCAAAATTTAACCCTGTTCACCGATCCCGGGAAATGGTCTCGACACGACGATTGCCTTATATCCGCTCTAGTTGAACGATGGAGGAGCGAGACGAACTCATTTCACTTCCGGTTTGGTGAAATGACTGTTACGTTAGAGGACGTCGGATTTATACTTGGAATCCCATGTCACGGCAGACCCGTTACTTTGAACGTGCCGTCTGCATCCATAGCGAATATGGCTATGCAGTATTTTCCGGGAATTCCAAGGGCAGCGCTTACAACAAACGGCGTCAAGCTTAAATGGCTGAGAGAGCAGTACGGCGTGCTACCGGATGAATACACTCCTCAAGATTTCGTGACGTATACGAAGGCATTCCTTCTGTATATTATTGGAGCTATATTACTTCCGACGCATTCGAAAAACACGGTGCATCCGAAGTATATGGTGTTCTTGGAGGATCTTGAGGAGGTATACTCCTATTCGTGGGGTTCAGCTGTCCTTGCGCACCTATATCGAGCACTGCATAAGGCTACGAGAAACGGTGCCAAGTCCATTGCCGCCTGCCTGACTCTATTACAGGTATGAGCATTTATTTTCTTGGTAGGATCCTTAGTCAATATATTCGGGATTAATTACTAATTCCATATAATGTTTGCATTCACAGGTTTGGTCTTACGAGAGGCTACCCATGGGTCGTCCACAACCGTTGGTAGATTCCGATGAGACGTGGCCTAGGGTGTGGGCCTGGGGGCCTACGACCAACCGGAGGTGGAGACGGGTAGACCCTCACCACCATCTAAAGTTCTATCGGGGGGAACTAGAGATACTAGATGCATCCCAGGTGACGTGGCAGCCATATGGCAAGGTGATGCATCTGTTGGATGAGTGGTGTTGGCAACTTCCGGTGTCGTACGTGCTGGCAGGTTTGGTTCGGGTGCCGCTCATTCACTTCGAAGAATGTGAGTTTCAGATGCCCGATCGAGCTATGAAGCAAGCTGGCTGTCCACAAGGGATACCAAAACCCGCTGTAGACATGCGGCCATACAGGGGTGGTCGAGGGCCGAACTTCGAGGTGGCTGATGCCTTGATTTTGTTGGGTGACGAGGTGCACCAGTGGAATACCTGGCAGGAAACGTATGATAGCCTTGTATCGCTGAAGCACGACGGCATTAGTACTGAGGAATACTTACAGTGGTTTCTCAGGGTGACGCGCACGAGGGTGAATCGCCCTTCCCAGGTGAAGAAGACATCGTACGCGCCACGTGAGGTCTATGACCAGTTCTGGGCATTGGCCATTGTAAGTCATGCTAGTGTTGTTTGATAATTTATTTGCGCACCTTATCGACCATTTGTCAAATATGATTAGCCATATTTTTCTATGCATGTTTTTTAGGTTGACCAGGGCATTGAGGTGTTCAAGCAGCTGGAGTCGTTTGACTGGTTTGTCGCGCAGGCTCCTGACAATCTCAAGAGGTCCATTGAGAAGTACAAGACTGAAGTTCAAAACTTTAGTCTTGCGTACCGGGGTTACGAAGGGGAGCCGTCTAGTCGCCCTCGTCCTGAAGCGTACGACTATCAGCCCCAGAGTCAGGTGTGGGAGTCGTCTGGTCGCCCTCTTCCTGACGCGTACAACTATCAGCCCCAGAGTCAGGTGTGGGAGCCGTCTGGTCGCCCTCCTCCTGACGCGTACGACTATCAGCCCCAGAGTCAGGTGTGGGAGCCGTATAGTCGCTTGCCTCCTGACGCATACGACTCTCAGTGCCAGAGTCAGGTTCCCCAAGTAGGAATCCAGGCCTCGCGCCCAAGCTTTCGGTCGGACAAAGGACAAGCGACGAAGCCATTGAGGTCGGACAAGATGGCTTGGATCGACCGGCACTACTTCGGGCATGAGCCTGTCAATTCAGCAGACTTTCCCCTTGCGACATTCCTAGGTCATGAGGATATCAGAACGTTGGCGCCGGAGACAGATCTTTCAAATTTTGTCATGAACGCTTACATAGAACTGCTCCGGATTAGAGAGCAACGTTTTAACCGTTCTGAATATTTGAAGCTTAACATGTATCCCACTCATTTTGTGGAATTAACGGTGAGAGAATTCACAGAATGGAGGCGAGGGGGCGGTAGGAGTAAGTGGAAACCAGGTCGAAACGTGTTAGGCATGATGAACGCAGACTATCAATGTCCCGCTGCTGATGCGAACCTTATCATGATACCCTGTCATCATGCAAACCACTGGTTCCTATTAGTTCTCCATCCAGCGTTCAGAACGGTTCACATATACGATAGCCTAAGGGAGGACGAGCCTGGACAGCTGCTGGCACAGATGTACAACGAGTACATCACTTTAGTGGTTAGTATTTATTTTTTGACCTTGGCCCATAGTATATTGTTCTTGTCTCATAGGCTTGATTCTCGTTTTTATTGTTGGATGCAGACTACTGTCCTCTCGCTAGCATGCGGACGGCCACAGGGTGACCCTTGGACGGTCGTGATGATAAAGGACCGACCAAAGCAATATAACGGTCACGATTGCGGGATTTACGTCCTCAAGTACATGGACTACGTTGCTCGCTCGGAAGTGCTCAAACACTCCTCGTGGACTAGGAAGGATGCCTTGACGTTTAGGTATAGGATAGCCTGGGAGCTGAAAAAGAATGAAGCTAGACGCATTCATTACCATTATCCTGACGTGCGTGGCTAGCTGCTGTGATGTTACAAAAAATTGTACCAAAAAGAAATGTACATAATTTTTCGCATGCTATGAATTTGGCGCTAAAATGTGCGCGAATATACCTTTCATATGACGGCATTCGAAAAAATTACGCGTCTCGCTTTTCGCCGAAATTCATAGAAATGGGCTAACTAGCGTGCATGAGGTGCAATGAGCGAAAAAAAAAGTGACAAAAAAAATTTCAACTTTTTTCGGAAGCTATCAAATGCGGCCTATAGTGTGCCCGAATAGGCCCTTCCTAGGAAAACTCAAAAATTAATGTGTCTCGTTTTTCGCCGAAAGTCTTACAAATGGGCTAACTAGCGTGCCTGAAGTGCAATGAGCGGAAAAAAAGTGACAAAAAAAATTACAACTTTTTCGGAAGCTATCAAATGGGGCCTAAAGTGTGCCCGAATAGGCCCTTCCTAGGAAAACTCAAAAATTAATGTGTCTCGTTTTTCGCCGAAAGTCTTACAAATGGGCTAACTAGCGTGCCTGAAGTGCAATGAGCGGAAAAAAGTGACAAAAAAATTACAACTTTTTTCGGAAGCTATCAAATGGGGCCTAAAGTGTGCCCGAATAGGCCCTTCTTAGGAAAACTCAAAAATTAATGTGTCTCGTTTTTCGCCGAAAGTCTTACAAATGGGCTAACTAGCGTGCCTGAAGTGCAATGAGCGGAAAAAAAGTGACAAAAAAAATTACAACTTTTTTCGGAAGCTATCAAATGGGGCCTAAAGTGTGCCCGAATAGGCCCTTCCTAGGAAAACTCAAAAATTAATGTGTCTCGTTTTTCGTCGAAAGTCTTACAAATGGGCTAACTAGCGTGCCTGAAGTGCAATGAGCGGAAAAAAAGTGACAAAAAAAATTATAACTTTTTTCGGAAGCTATCAATTGGGGCCTAAAGTGTGCCCGAATAGGCCCTTCCTAGGAAAACTCAAAAATTAATGTGTCTCGTTTTTCGCCGAAAGTCTTACAAATGGGCTAACTAGCGTGCCTGAAGTGCAATGAGCGGAAAAAAAGTGACAAAAAAAATTACAACTTTTTTCGGAAGCTATCAATTGGGGCCTAAAGTGTGCCCGAAAACGGAGTTACCAAAAATATCAATAATCCACAAATCAAATCACAAATTAAAGATTGCACAAACCAAATCACAAATTTAAACATTATAAAAGTTCAATTTATACAACTGAAACATTAACCCTAACACTCTTCCTCATCATCGTCCTCCTCGACCATACTGCCAGGTTCGATACCTAACACTTTATAATGGTTTCTCTTGTCATGATCAGTCATCTTATTACACAACGCACACTTTCGTAATTTTTTTTGACCCGTTGCTTCTTCAATCGGATTCTTCATGCGTATTGCTCGTTTTCGCCCTTTTGTTTGAGAAATAATTGGATCAAAAATGTCGTCCTCCTCACGTTGTAGGTCAGTGCCGTCAATGACTGGCTGTTTGGCTCGATTGAATCTACCGCCTGGAGTTGGTCGAGTAGTCGGAGTGTCCACAGTTTCTGGTAATGCCATCCTAAACTGTGCATGCATAGCCTTATCCCGTGCGGCTGCTTCAACTTGATACCTGTACCCATCAAATGTCGACGCTGCATCCATTGATAAACCGTGCATGATGTTACAAAGGTGATTATATCGCAGCGACTCAGATTGCTCGAAATCAACTGAAACATTGGGCACGTAAGGAATGTGACCGTGGACTCTGTTGGCTTCCTTCGTCCACCGTTCCAAGATATACGGTGGAGGGATTTCACTAGCATTCTTGGCGCTCAAAACCCTCAACGCGTGTCGACAAAGTATACCTTTATGCTCAAACAGTTGACAGTTGCAATTAACCAACCCAGTGTCCTTACAAATTGCTACGGTAAAATGTCGTCTGGTCCTCGGAGCCGACGAAGAGCACGGATTGGCGAAGTTCGTCACATTTGTCAAAGCATAAACCTTGATGTCTCTGGTGGAATACTCGTGCAACTTTGTCATGCCATATTGATTCGACTTTAGTAGTTCCTCTTGAAACTGTCGAAACATTTCCTTGGTATAGACTTGAGCCGCATGAGCCTCTAAAGGTGAATAAAGTAGTATAGCTCTTTCTTTGCAAACTGTAGCCGCGTCGGCTTCTCTCTCACGGTACAATTGCCTGTCAACGGCTTTCTGCATCTCTAGTACGAACTCCGCTATACTTGAAGACTGGCCTACGTACCCATCAAAGAATGAATTCATAGCTTCGCTTCTCGAGGTCGTAGTCATTCCGGCTGCAAAAAAATTCTTGGTGTAGGCACCGACCCACTGTGTCTTGATCTCATACAACGATTGTAACCATTCGTGATTGTGCAAATAGTAAGTATCCATTAACGTGGCCCACCTCTCCTCGAACACGTCTACCGTCAACGATTTCTTCACACATGTATTAAAGTCAGTCTTGAATGACGGATGGTTTGCATATACATGGTGAAGCCGTTCGGGATATTTGTTGCTTATGTGCCATGTGCACAGGCCATGGTGAGTATCTGGAAGGACCTTAGCGATTGCATTTTTCATTGCCAGATCTTGGTCGGTGATGATGGTCTTTGGAGGAATATGATACATTGCTTGAAGCCACGTTTCAAATAACCACGTAAATGACTCCTCCGTCTCATCCCTAAGCAGGGCAAAGCCAAACGAGATTGACTGATAGTGGTGGTTCACCCCGGTGAACGGAGCAAAAGGCATAGAGTACTTATTGGTGCGGTATGTGGTGTCAAACGTCACAACATCCCCAAAATTTTGGTAAGCAGCTCTAGAACGGGGGTCCGCCCAAAATATAGTACTAATGCGGTTCTCATCATCCAGTTGGAGACTGTAAAAAAATCCAGAATTCTCACTCTGAAGGGACCTGAAGAGATCAAGTGTAGTTTGAGAATCACTCTTACCGAAAGACTCTCTCCTCTGAGCACGAAGTTCATTTCGAAGGTCTACTTCGTTGAAACTCAACTTGTCAATCCCCCCAGCCTGGCTTGAGAAAACCCCCATCATCTTAGAAGGTGGAATTTTAGCCTCGGCCATTGTAAAAATTAGTTGTCTGTGTGCCGCGCTTATTTCTCGGTGTTGATGAATTTGACCAATCTTACTGGGGGTCATCAACTGATGATTATGGCTCAACTCCACTCCTGTGACAACCCAATGGTTTTCATTTTTTCGGTGTACTGCATACACATGGGCCTTGCAGCCGGTACCCGGAAATGTGTCCCGTTTTCTTTGTCTTGTTGTCCCTTCGTCACTGATCCGAACGACCGGAGTTACATGCGGTGCTCCTCTATGACACTCAAATAGTCTTGCACCAATTTGATCTGTATTCGCCCGTTTTCTAGTCGTCTTAGTTCTAATACCGAAACCTATCGTTTTCGAATATGCTCTATAGTATGCTTCAACTTCGTCCAGTGCTTGAAAAACTTGACCAACGTAAGGTGGATCAGAACCTTCACAAAAATTATTTCCTCCAGTTGCATCCATATTTATACTGGAATCTAAAAAATAAAAATTATATCATTCTCAACAAGTCATAGATTTAAATAAAAGAAGAATAAAATTTATTTAAACCACCGTCTTTCGAGAAATTTGGTATAATGTAAAATTAGCAAAATAGCCCCCGATGAGCGACAAATTACCGAAATGCCTCCGGGGGTTCATTATCACCCTAACGCCCCAAATCAGCTTCAAAACAACCTTTCAGGTGCTTTGCTTACATTTCTGGACTAAGAAATCCTTTGAAAAACTTAACGCTGCAAATTTACGAAAATACCCCTATCGGGGATGCGAATTACCAAAATGCCCCCTGACAACAAGCTTCCTGAATTCACTCTTTAAAATAACTTTTCAGGTGTCTCACACCCTTTCCTGAACTAAAAGTTATTTTAAGCACAAATTTGTGTAACGTAAAATTAGCAAAATAGCCCCCGGGGGTTCATTGTCACCCTAACGCCCATCAAACCAGCTTCAAAACAACCTTTCAGGTGTTTTACTTACATTTCTGGACTGAAAAACTTTTTTTCGGGAAAATTACAAAAACACCCCTCGCGGGGGGGCAAATTACCAAAATGCCCCCTGGCTTCAGAAAATATCAAAATTGCTTTAAAACGCTATTTTAAGCTTCCTGAGTTCATTCTTGATTTAAAAAGTATTTTACGGATTTTTCGCCTAAAAATCCCGAACCGGTGTCCGGATCGAGCGCTTAAAAGCCCGTTCGGCCAAAAAATTAGCTAACGACTTCGGAATGGTCCGAATTCCTGGGGAATGGAACTTCCCAACACCCTAGGGTTCTCATAAAAGTTTCGCACGAAATTGTGCTGTCTTGATATTTTAAATTACACTGTAAAGTTACAAGGTTGCGCGTATCAGTTAACCCCTTTCTAGTCTTTGAAAAACTCTGAAATTTTAACCTGATACAGATCTTTTGAAAATAACTAGGGTCTCTGTTTTGTATTTTGGCAAAATCTAGCTCTAGCTATTTTTTATAAATTCGTAAAAAAACTGTCTAATTAAGTTTTCACCTTTAGCGACAATTACGCCCCGCAATCAGCTGCAAAATAACATTTCAGGCGTTTTACTTACATTTCTGGACTTAAAAGTCCGTTGGAAAATTTTTTCGGGAAAATTACCAAAATACCCCTCTCGGGGTGGCAAATTACCAAAATACCCCCTGGCTTCAGAAAATATCAAAAGTGCTTTAAAATGCTATTTTAAGCTTCCTGAGTTCATTCTTGATCTAAAAAGTATTTTACGGATTTTTCGCCTAAAAATCCCGAACCGGTGTCCGGATCGAGCGCTTAAAAGCCCGTTCGGCCAAAAAATTAGCTAACGGCTTCGGAATGGCCCGAATTCCTGGGGAATGGAACTTCCCAACACCCTAGGGTTCTCATAAAAGTTTTGCGCGAAATCGCGCTGGCTTGATATTTTAAATTACACTGCAAAGTTACAAGGTTGCGTGTATCAGTTAACCCCTTTCCGGTCTTTGGAAAAATCTGAAATTTTTACCTGATATAGATCTTTTGAAAATAACTAGGGTCTCTGTTTCGTACTTTGGCAAAATCTAGCTCTAGCTATTTTTTATAAATTCGTGAAAAATTCTATTTCTGACGCCCTAAAAAATCGCTATTTTGGAATTTTTCGAATGTAATACCCCGATTTGTCAAAACGTAATTTTGACGCCCTTTGACGCCCTAAACACGAATTTTAGACTATTGTAAGAACAACTTAAGCGTAACACAATTTAAACAATCAATTGGTAAGAACAAATTGAAAAATACTTACTTGTTTTAACTTGATATATTTCAAGAAAAATCCACCGGTCTTCTAGCGGTTATCCACCGATCTTCTAGCGTAAATTTTTTTTGTTTGTATGTAGGTGAGATAGGGAGAATGAGGAGGGTGGAAGAAATGATTCGGGGAGGAGGGATTTTATAGAGAGAAAAGTGAGAGAGGAAGAGAAGAACCGTGAGTGAACAGCAGGGAGGGGGAGGGGGGAATGACACGTGGGGGTGGGGGGGTAGGGTGGTAATGACACGTGGGGGAAGAGGGGGTTCACGGGTGGGGGAAGGGGGGTTCACGGGTGGGGGAAAAGGACATAGGGTGGGGGCCACGGGGTGGGGGGCAAGGGGGTGGGGGGCAAGGGGGGTGACGGGTGGGGGGTGGGGTCACGGAAGGCAATAATGCCAACCGCATGTAGGAGTTGCGGTTGGGCATTATTGCCACCATTTTCTCACGAGTTTTTCATTTTCTCGTGATATTTTCATGAATTTATCATAGTATTTTCGTCCTTTTTTGTCCCTTTTCGTCCTTTTTTGGCCCACGTGGCCAACCGCTGGTCTTACCAGCGGTTCGGTGGAGAAATTTGTTATTTCTCCACCGGTGGGTGTGGATCGGCCCCCATATATATATATATATATATATATATATATATATATATATATATATATATATATATATATAGGGTCGTGATCCATTGATAGCGCTAGCAAGTTGCTAGCGCTGTTTGGCCGTCCGCTACATAATGTAGCGAACGATAATTTACCGTCGGCTACATTATGTAGCGGACGGTAAAAAAATTCGGTGTGGCGCGCGATCTGGCCGTCCATTCTCGCTCGTGGACGGCCAGATCGCGCTTGCAACTTGGGTTAAGTTGCTAGCGCTATCATTTAATTAACTCCTATATATATATATATATATATATATATATATATATATATATATATATATATATATATATATATATATAAGAGATAATCCATTACTATCATTGGTAACTTAACTTAAGCCCCGTTTGACGCAATTTACTTTTTCAGTTTTGTAAACTGAAAAAAATATAACAACGTTTGGTGCACAGTTTTTATTTTTTTTCTTCAGTTTAAAAAATTAGTTTTTAAACCGGGACTGTTTTTGAAAATTTCAAAAATGAGTTTCAGTTTTCAGTTTTGATTTTTATTTTGAGACCACTACCCTCCCACCGCAGGCATCCACCACCGACGGCCGACCATCACCACCGTCGACCACTGCCACGCCCCACCAACTCCACCGCAAATCACCACCAAAGAAAAATTCAAAATAAAAACTGGATAATCAAACACCCAAAAGAAAAAAACTCAAAATAAAAATTGAGTAATCAAACACCCACTTATTTTTATTAAAAAATAAATTAAACTTATTTTGGTTTTTGTTTTATTTTTTTTTTGAAACAGAAAATCAAAACTGAAAGTATTGTCAAATGGAGCCTAAGTTGCCAGCTGTCTAGTTAATTTTATTTTTTGCCCCTCAACTTGTAAGCAGTTCACTTAAAACATCTCATACTTCTCAAAAGACTAAAATTGACCCCTCTCAGGATTAAAACATGTCTTTCCTAACCAAAGGAGAATTTGGCCATAAAAATTAGTATCAGTGCCTAATGAAAGGTGAGATTCAACAGAAAGACTCATGAAAATTCCTTGCTTATTATTATATGAGAAGAATTATACACTTAGACCATTGTGTTGGAAAAACTGAGATAACAAGATTATTAAATGAAATAATTGATATATCTCATGAAACTTTAAAAATCTATAGAACTCTAAACAAGATAACATCTAAGATATTTACTGAATTCAGAAAAAGGGTTGAGAAGTGTAAACCACCTCCTAAACTCAAATAACTTCTTATCAAACTTTGGAAGTTATGACACTATCAATAAATACTATAGATACGAAACTTCGTATGTATTTGAAGAGCTTATAGCATACAATGGTAGCGAAGGCGAAAGAAAACCCTTTTCAGGTGGTTCAAAAGACACCAACGATCCCGTAAAAGGAATGGGTGCAGAAGAAATAGAAAAAATAATAAACGACTACTTAGACAAAGTAGAAAAAGAAAAATCATTGAAAAAACCATTGATGGATGAAATAGATCCCGTTGTTTAAAAAAAACAATATAAACAAGAAGAAAAAAGAGTTATATCAGAAGTAAATAAGGCGTTTAATTTGCTGATATAGATTTATGGAACGAAGAAACCGATTCAAACTATGTAGGAGCATACGTGGAATCCAGAGTTAAATTTAGAAAGAAACTCTAAATTTAATCATGCCCCTATAAGGACAAATTTAAAACAAGAATTTGTTCCCAAGAATGGAAGAAATTAGCCTGTAAATCAATGTGGCATATATCTTGATATCGATTGTATTGCAAATACTGAAGAAACAATCGATAACTGGGCACAAGACTTAAAAATTGCCATAATAGGTGATAATTTAACAGAAAGGCATGCTACGACATATTTTATTCTAGCAACTCTGTGAGAAAATGTAGCTAAGTTCTGGAATAGCATAACAGATAACGAAATGATAATTGAAGCCCATATCAAGCTCAATATTTCTGAAGAATGGATAATGTTTTATGCAGATAACCTCAAAAGAGAGTTCTGCGGAATATTCATAAATAATATAGATATTCAAGAAAAAAATGCTTTCACAAATTTGATAAAATTACAAATATGTGATATGTGCTATTTTAAAAATTACGCTTGCTAATTTAAAAAATATTTTTACAAGTTAGAACTCAGAGACATCCTCCACTGGCTTAATTAGGGTTAATTGGGTTAACTAGAGTTAATTGGGTTTAATTAGACTTATTTATTATTAATTAGGGCTTCAGTAAGATATAATTAAGGTTAATGTGTTAATTAGGGTTAATTGGGATTGAGGCACTTTACAGTTCGTTGGGTTCATTCGTAGAGTTAATATTATCCCACTTGTGATAGAGTCCAGGGTTTAAGTATATAGTCAGGGTTAGATAGTATTTAGGATAATTAGGGTTAATTAGAAATATATTAATAGAGTTTAATTAAAGTTTAGTTAGGATTAATTAGGGTTACCTAAGAATGTTTACGGCTTAATTGGGATTAATTAAAGGTTAATTGGGGCTAATCAGGGTTAAGCAGAATTAATTATGCTTACTTAGGGTTAATCGGGGTTTTTTAGGTTTAAATAATAGTTAATCAGATTTAATTAGGATGAATCAGAGTTAATTACATTTAATCAAGGTTGATTGGGGTTAACTAGGTTTACTTAAGGTGAATCAGGGTTACTTATAGTTAATTAGGGTTACCAAGGGATGTGTTAGGGGTTGATCGGGATTAATTAGAATTATTTTTTTGGTTACCCCTCGTGGAGGGATTCAATTTCCATGTGACTTCCAACTACCAATGAAAGAGGCCAAGGCATCAATTTCTAAAACTTCACATTACAAAAATTCTAAAATCAGAAAGAACACTTCGATATCAGAATAACTTGAAAAAAATAATTTCAATTAACTGTAATGAGAATAATTCACCAAGTCACAGCAAATGTAAAAAATATAGCACTATGCAGAGCATGGGGGATTCATGAAACAAGGACACTACAGATTAATTGAGGGTTTAGTGTACTATGTAAAATGTACATAAACATAGACATGTAATTTTGCATTTAATGGAATAAAGGACCTTTCACAAAAAAAATTCAAAATAATTCTAACATGTAACAAAAATAATTCCTACTGAAAAATTAAAAATTCTAACATTTAATAAAAATAATACGTACAAGTGGGGGGCAGTGGGGTGGCTGGGGGCCAAGAATGCGGTGGCCTGTCGTCGGGGTTGTGGGCGATGGTCGATGGGGTAGTGGGTCAGTAGGGCGTGATTGAGGTGGGGGTGGAGGAGGATCACGAGTAATTTGGATGTACAAAGGCTTTATTAGGCTAATTGAGATGAAATTTGAGTAATTTGGATGTACTTAGATTAATTAGGTTTTATTAGGGTTTATCCGAGATAATTAGGGTTTAGGGTTAACTTGTTCAAATAGGTTTAATCGGGGCTAATTACGGTTAATTGGTTCAATTAGGATTAATCAAGACTAATTAGGATTTATTGGTTCAATTAGGGTAAATCGAGATTAATCAGCGCTAATTGGTTCCATTAGGTTGAATCCAGTTTAATTATAGTTAATTGGTTTAGTTACGGTTAATCGGGTTTAATTGGGGTTAATTCGTTCAATTAGGATTATTCGGGGTTAATTACTATTAATTGGTTAGATTATGAATAATGAGGGTTTGATTAGGGTTAATTTGGTTCAATTAGGGATAATTGGGAACAAATTAGGGGTAATTAGGGTTTCATTGTTACAATAATATTATAAAAAATTAAATACAATTACATTACAACAGATTAAATTCAATTACACTACAACAAATCAAATGCAATTACATTACAGTAGATTAAATACAATTACATTATAACAAATCAAATGCAATTACATTATAACAAATCATATAAAATTATACCAAATTAAGATTCAATTACAGTATAACAAATCAAATTAAATACATACCTTTATATATATTCAACAATTTCAATATAATACATGTTTTCAATAATTTAAGGACAATACATGCTTTCAACAATTAAATGTACAGTAAAAATCATCAAACTAACAAACCAAATATTATGATCTCTAACAATTTCAATACGATAAATGATTTCTAGCATATATATAATTTCTAACCTGGAAAAAAAGTGAGTTCGGGCAGTGGTGGTGTAACTGACGACGATAGTGGTGCACGGAAGGCAGCGGTAGTAGCGCGTGCAAGGCGGCAGAAAGTGGTGGTAAGGCAGAGGGGTGGGGGAATTGTGGCGATGGTGGTGCGACTGTGAGGTGGCTGTGGAGCGGTGGTACGATTGTGGAGTGGCTGTGACAATGGTTGGGTAGCTGCGGGGTGGCGAGGTGGCTATGGGGGCGGCAGATGTGAGGGGACAGGGAAAGGCAGTGTGGTGGCGGGGGCCTGTCACCGACATGGTGGTGCGGAGGCAGGGATGTACGGTGAAGGGGACAGTTGAGGAGGTAGAGGGGACGGTGGA
The DNA here is from genome assembly GCA_033070095.1 of Escallonia herrerae. Taxonomy (NCBI): domain Eukaryota; kingdom Viridiplantae; phylum Streptophyta; class Magnoliopsida; order Escalloniales; family Escalloniaceae; genus Escallonia; species Escallonia herrerae. The sequence goes on along the minus strand of JAVXUP010000079.1, from coordinate 784,190 downwards.
GGGAGAGGGAGAGGGAGAGGAAAAGTGTGGCAGGGAAAACATAAAAGGGAAAATAATAGGGTTGCGTGACTTTTAGCGATGAATTTTTGCCGTTGCTATAGGTCTGTTGCTAAAAGTAAACTTTTTAATCAGCTTTTAGCGACGGACTATTAGCGACGAAAGTAACCATCGCTATAATCCTTAAAAAATTTGCAACATAATACTTTTAGCCACGGACACAGATCCGTTGCTAAATGTCCGTTAATAATTAATTTCAAAATTATTTTCTCTTAAGCCAAAACTCAGATCGAAAATAAAAAAATTAAAAAAAATTAGCGACGGAAGTTTTTTTAGTGTTTACATGTCATTAAAAGACCGTCACTAGAGATTTTTATGGATAGGACGTTCTGTCGATAAAAATTTTACGACAGACTTTTAGAGATGGGTATTTCCGTCTCTAAAGGTAGCTTTTAGCGATGGAATTATGTCCATCGCTAAAAGTTTTTCCCTAAAAACTTATTCTCTTGTAGTGTATCAAAGAAGAAGCAGTTCTGATGAAGATATCATAGGGTACAAAACATTTGCCATTCCAATCAGACGAAGTATGTAATCACGTGTAGAAATCATACATGTAATGACCACAACGTCGATGAATGACATTTTTAAGAAGAGGCTTAAAGAAAAAGGCTAGACAGGAAATGAGCTTGAAAAAGGTATTCAAGACATTTTGAACATTATCAAAAGTAAAAGAAGGTCCGAAAAAATGAATAATAAACGGATGGCCGTAAGTCCAAATAATTCTTATATAGAATTAAGTTTTGACTTTCAGGGTTATATATCACCCTTTTACAATAGATGATTTAGTAGATACTGGAACATCCTATTGCCTGGCACGATCAGAAATTTTACCGTCTAAAAAATGAATCAAAACAGATAAACTTATGAGCATGCGAATGGCAAATAGCGATGAATTCGAGCTAGAATATAAATTATATCATATTCCGGTCATAATAAATGAAAAATAATTCATTATGAAGTGATTAATCCAATTCAACTCCTTAGACAGAGATTTTCTAATAGGAAATGCTTTCCTTAAACAAACTGAAATCGATCATTTATTCGGGAAAAGTTTCATATTGAAATACAACGTCAAAAAATTCCGTTGCTAAAATATGTTGTTCAAAAATGTAAATTTGGTTTTCATCCAGAAAAACTAGGAGAAATTCAAAAATATATCAAGAGTGAGTCTCTCTACGCAGCCCAGCGTGGTGAAGAGAACAAAGATGACTCATGGAAAAGGTTACTTGAAGAAGAAGTAACTAAGAAAGAATTACTTAATGAACAAGTAATCAAAGAAAATGACAGTTGGGTTAAATAAATAAACCAACATTATCAATGCAAATAAGAAAAAGAAATTCCTAATCTTGGTAGTACAAAAAAGATGTTAGAAAATAATTTTAGTGAAGACCGGCTAAAATTATGGAAAAATGATAAAACTTGGGCGACATTGATCCTCAAGGATAAAGATTATGTAGTTAACGTAAAACCAGTGCAACATAGTCTTGAGATGGTTCAGGAATTTGAACTACAGATTCCTTAAATACTAAAACAAGGGTTAATAAGACCCAGCGAGAGTTCTCATTCAAGTTTGGCTTCATGGTAAAAAATCATGCAGAACAGGCTAGAGGAAAAGCGAGATTAGTCATAGACTATAGAGCTTTAAACATAACAACAATCAGAGATGGCTATAAAATTCCAAACAAGGATATGCTGATGAACAAAATCCAGCTAGCCAACTTTTTCTCAAAGTAATAGCTAGAAAAGAGAGGAAGTTTGAGAGAGTGTGGAGTTTGTAAGAGTGTGAAGTGTGCTAAGAATTATTGTGTGCAAAAGACGGAACCATTCTTTTCTATTGCACCTATGTAATATTTCCTTTCCAGTACAAATAAAGAAGTATTGATTTTAGTATGACTTTTTCTACTGCTCTTTTCAAACCAATAGCTTGGAAGCTTGAGAGTGTTTGATAATAGCCATTAGCCAATTCTGAGTAATACAAGGCATCGAGCTGTGTGTCCACTTGGTGAAAAGTTTGGCTATAGAAAAGCAACAAGAGAAGCATGGCGAGCGTACATTCAAGGACCAAGAATAGCATATCTGTAAGTAGCATTATATTCTGAAATAACTTTATGATTTATATTGTATGTGACAAAGTATTAGGGTGCATAAAATAATATTTTTCTAAAGTTTTGGGGTTAGGTTGCAAATACGTTAAAGTACTAGGGCTGTCTAGCTCTATTGAGGGAGAATATTTAATCTGGACCGTCCATAAATCACAGATAGATGGCCAAATCAGCTAACAGACAAATAAATCTGGAGTAAGAGGGGTAGGACTATCATTATGAAAAAAAGACATAAAGTCTGTCCTCTGGCCATGTGGGCCAACCCTTTTTACGTTCCCAATGCAATGCAAATTGATTGTTTCAAACTTCTCTGTGTGTGTGTGTGTCTTGGCCGACATCAAGTCCTTCGCCGACAGTGGGAGAGATCCTTTGATCTAAGCTTGCCGCATCAAGTCCTTCGCCCACTAACTAACAGCTTTCACCATCGGCATCAAGTCCTTTGCTTGCACGGTCACAATCCTTGATTTAGCTGGCACATTATGATCACCACTGCAACAATCACCCATCTAATCACAACTGCTAAAATCCACATCCAAACCCAGTCCCCCTACAAGCTCTACACTATATATACAAACAATCTAATTAATTTATCAAAAGTTGAACCTCTGTCGCCACAACACCATCTTACTGCCGCACCTTCTGGCGCCTCGACGTCGACAGTGATGTGTCCTCAGGTGAGGACAGAGAGCCTTATGGGCATGCCATGGCTTGAACCGATGCGAAAATAGAAAGGGGATTTGGATCAGATTGGAAGTGACGGTGGTGATGGCGGGTGAAAGTTAAGGTGGGTCTTGTCAGTCTTGGGTCGTGGATGTGAGTGCCGGCAGTGATTGGAGATTGATCTGGACGCCAGCGGTCAGGAACAATGGTGGTAAACAGGTTGGCAGGTAATGGCGGTCTAGATCGATGGTGGCAGTGGTGCATTCACTGGTGCGGGAGGTGGCAATGGCCAGATCAGTGGTGATGGATCCACCTCAGAGATAACGACGGTGGCTCCAACATGATAGGGATATGGTAGCTTATATGGTGGTGGTGGTGGGGGGGGGGAGAGATAGAGAGATAGATAGATAGAGTTTTTAATGATTAATTAAGGAAGATAAAAATTGATTTTTTTAATGATTAATTAAGGATGATAAAAAAAATAAACGCTTAAGATAGTGCCACATGTATTTGAGATATATATTTTTGCTCTTGACAGTCCTAACCCTCAGATTTTTTAACGACGTCCGTCGTCCGTCAGCTGAGGTACTGATTTAGTACGCATTTTAAAAGTTAGGTACTTTTGCACGTTCAAAGTTGGGTACTAAAGCTGTACAAAAGATAAAGTATATATATACATATATATATATATATATATATATATATATACATGTATGTGCATGTACATGTATGTGCATATATAGCCCTTGACCGCGTGGGCAACTTCAGCTAAGTTGCTCGCGCAATCTTGTCGTCCCTCCTTAAAGGACATATATATATATATAGCCCTTGACCGCGTGGGCAACTTCAGCTAAGTTGCTCGCGCAATCTTGCCGTCCCTCCTTAAAGGACAGACTACCCAGATATATATTTTTTTTATAAAAAAACTACTCATTCGCTACACAGTGTAGCAGACAGTTATTTTGACCAAAATCCCCCAGATCCCGTCTGTTTTGTGGAACAGTGCACATCCGCTACATTATGTCGTAGACTATTTTTTGACATGTCAGCCAAAAGTCATTCGTTACATTATATAGCGGATAATTTTTGATTTGACATGTTGTCACATCTATACCCTCTCTATCTGTTACACTATCTAGTGGACGGTGAGTACCTGTTTACTAGATAATGTAATGGACAAAGAGGCAATTTGTCTTTATCCAAATTTACATGTCCATTATATTTTACCTGTCCATTATATAAAGTTGCGGACGGTGTATATATATACGGAAAAATTAGAGGTGTCAAATGGGCCCGGCGGCCTGCGGGCCGGCCCCTGCCGGTTTTTGGCTCGGGCTGGCCCAGCCCTTTTTTTGGCCCGGACTGGCCCTAACCCTTAGGGCTTGGGCCAGGGCCAGGGCCAAGCCGAATAATTTGAGAAACGGGCCCGGCCCGGCCCTAAAATGGCCCATTTTTGGCCCGATTCTGACCCAATATCCTTGGGTATCTTACCTATGAACTTTAACAAGAAATTCTCAATTAGATGAACGCTAAAAGCAGTGTATACTAAGAATAGAAAATCATTTCGAATGGGTAAGAAATTTAAGATAAACATGCAATGCATTTTCATTTTACCCACGTCACTGACATTTTTCTTTCGCACCTGATTCCAAAAATAAATGGAGGAACATAAGCAAGGGTAGGCAATCTTGGACTCATACTTATACTAGCCTTTGGTGTTCCCTTTTTTGTTATGACTGAATAGCGAACTAAAATGAAAAAAGAAAATAGAGGTGGATAATCAATCATAGTACAATTCATGAGTGCACAACTGATCTACCTTCTTTCTAGTAAATAATGATATATATTAACAAGGAACACCAGAGGGGTGACACCTATGTATATGAAAGAAAAAATTTAAAATTGAGAAATGTAAATGAGAGAGAGAAAGAGAGAGCAATTTGCTTACATAATAAATTTGCTTAAATAATAACAAGAATTTACTGTAATTAAAGCCTTTACTTTGAATAACAAGAAAATGCAAAAAAAAAAAAAAATTTGGGCCCGGGCCCTGCTCGGCCCAAGCCTGGCCCTAGATGTTGGGCCTAGGGCCTGGGCTTGGACTGAGCCCAGATTTTCCCCATTCTGGCCTGGGTCGGCCCATTTGACAGCAGCCCTGGCTCTGCCCGGCCCATTTTGGCCCGATGGGCTTGGGCTGGGCCGGCCCAAGCCCGGCCTATTGACACCTCTAGGAAAAACCCTTATTTCGTAAGTCTTCTTCTTCTTCACTATATTCCCATCGGCGCCAGCAAGTAGATCTGCAATTTTTGTGTCCTAAACCCTTGATCCTTCTGAAGAATTCCTTAAATCATCCAATTAATCACGTAAGTTCACAAACTAATGCTTTATTTGTGTATAATCTCGAGTTTGCGATTATTAGGCATGATTTTGATGATATGTAATGTATGAAAGATGTGCATGTGTATATGTAGATGATGTATTGCACATGTGCTAGCGTGGGCAAAGCTAGATTTGTCAACGTTCGCTAGAAATTTTGAAACTTGATGTTTTTGCATAATTTCAGTCGCAAAAATGGCCTTTAACCCTGGACCGAAGATCCCTCCGTATTGTACGACCAAGCAAACAATATTTGTACATCTATTTGGAACGAACAAGTAAGATACTTATTTTTTGTTTATTTATTTAGTTTGAATCATTCATTACATTGTATACTTTTACTTAAAATACTCTTTGTTAATTTATAGGAAAGAGCAACACTTAACATAATAGAAGTAACCAAATAATTTGGAGAGTGGAGGTTGAACAAAAGAGAAAATATTGTTGCGTGGAATGAGTTTTGGGATTTTTACCAAGAGCCATATTTTTCAGCAACTTGAGTGGAGGTTAATATGTGCCCTTGTTGAACGGTGGAGAAGTGAAACGAATGCATTTCACTTCCCTCTTGGAGAGATGACAATAACCTAAGAAGATGTAGGGTACATCTTAGGGTTACTCGTAACGGGAAGGCCAGTTATTTCTGCTAAGGTTTTCATGACAAATAAGAGAGTTGCTAGGGATTTCTTCATTTTGATACCCGAGAACGAATTTGGGCATGGTGGAATAAAGTTGAGCTGGTTGGTAGAAACGTTCGAGGTTTTGCCGGAAGACTACACGGAGGGGATGCTTGTAAGGGACACAAAGGCTTTCCTGCTGCGAGTGATGGGGGCAATTCTATTCCTAACGATAACAAAGAACACGATTCAGGTGAAATAGTTAGCTATGTTGGGTAACCTATAGGAGGTTGGGAAATATGCTTGGGGTGTAACCACACTTGCATACAAGGGCAGACTGCAAAGCTATATGTGCATGTCTCTCATTGTTGCAGGTATATCATATAACTCCTTTTAGTTTATTTGTTGATATTTTTTTATTAATCAGTGCACAATAAATTTTTACCATACAACTCAAATTTATCTTTGTTCTCAGGTGTGGTCTTATGAACACTTCAGTGTCGGTGTACCTCGTCGTAAGGGAACCAATAATATGTGGCCTCGGTTCCTCACTTAGGAGTACAGTTGGGGGGAGAGTCACTACCCGAGGAGAGATGATCCCTATCACAGGTTTGTATTTTATCGGGGGGAGTTCGACTCGCTGTCTTCGGGCCAAATGTGTTGGGGGCACTGTACAAACATTTGGAGGGATAGGTGGCAGAGTCGTTCGTGTTTACGCTCTCTGGGTTGCAATGCACTCCATTGGTCCATTGGGAGATCAGGAATGGCAACTACTGAATCGCGTCATGGAACATTTTGAGTGCTTGCAGGGGTTTCTAGCTGATTCCTTAGACATGAGGATTAACAGGAACCCATCGAATGTCCCATGGTTCGGGCAGGTGAATGCACTCGAATTGTGCGCTACCGAACTTGGACTATGAAAATGCTGGCAATAAGCATCGAAAACCATTCTGTCTGAGCCCGACCCTATGGTCAGCATCGAGCACTATATGAGGTTGTACTACTTTATCACTTGGAAGAGAATAAGCACAGTTTAGTTATCAAGAGGCAAGAAATACTAGCCCAGGGGTATAATTGATGAGCATAGAGCATTCGAGCTTGTAAGTTTCATATTAACTTTCACTTGAATTTGATCTCATAAGTTTTGCATTAAATTTCATGTAGTGTTTAAAGTTACTTATTTTCTAACTCGATGTAGGTTTATGCCTCGCTCGCCTTCTTCCGAAAACTGAATGAGCAGAAGGATCTTCTATATGCCATGGGAGTGGATCTTCGCTCCCATGCTGAGATCATTGTGCAAGGTTGTGGGGATGCAAGGTTGTGGGGATTTTGTGAAAGGCTATACGGGACAGCTTTCGAGCGTGAGCTAGGAATGAATTATACCTCGTGGCAGCCTTCCCATGTGAGCGAGGAAATGGGTGATTTCTCGAGGGAGACTTCGGGGGTGCGCAAGGGAATTGGTGTTCCCTTGGGAGCTGGAATGGGTGATGCTTGGGGGCAACCTTCGGGTATGGGAATGGCTCATTGGGATGCATGGAGTCAGCCCTCGTTTGCTTTGCTTAAAGACTCGGACGTTACTGTCACACCCCCCGAAGGAAGCGCAACGCTAAACAAGCTGGTTAACATATATACCTCAAGGATAAACAGAGCTTTACTACAACCTCAAAATAAACAGCGGAAGTATGCTTAAACGTTACAAAAGTCCATAAGTGAAAAGGCTGAACATTATATTACAGACCACCTCTCTCCTATCCAAGTGCTACACTCCAAAACCAAAGGAAACAACTAAGATTCTACTCACCCAGCGTAATACTAATGATTCTCCCCAAGATATTCCTCTTCATCCTTCGGTAAATATTCTGACTCTAAACCTAGAAAAAAAAAGTATCGGGAATAGGTCAGCTTGATGGCTCAGTAGGGTATCCTGTGATTCTAAGTCCAAACATGAATTGATTATATTATGAATGGTTAGTACAAACATGCAATTCACTTTAACAGATGATACACATGTACTTAAAAATAATTTAACATATCGAATATCAGTTATAAACATTTGTTAACACTTGCAGTACAGGTGTGGGATGATACACATTATAAACATGTGTATCATCTGACCCCATAATTTAACCTGGGGTTTCTTTTTCTAACGTCGAGGAGGAATCTCGACCTGACCTGGAGCCTATGATTCCTTTTGAAGAAAGCATTACTACCTTGGCCCTTATAGGTGATGAGGATCATGGTGTAATGTTTACTAAAAATTAACTACTACCGATAAGATTTGAAACTTTTTCTAGTGTTAAAAGTTTGTAAAACTGACATGTTCTTTTTTATGTGATTTTATTTGTTTAATTTAATGCACTACTCCCCCTTTTCATGAGGAGGCTGTTTCTGAGTATCAAACCCAGTTATCAGAAAAAGAAAAAGAAGACTGCAGGTGCACCAGCAAAATGACAATCCAATTCGAGTGATCAAAACTATGATTATCTAAAATCTAAATCTAAAAAGACTAAACAGCATCAAATGGTACTTGACCAACCACTGCATCCCAATGCCTCGAGAAAAAAGACATGCCTAAAGCACTTGTTAATGCCCTGTTGTTCCACCTTCACCAAGAAAACTCCACAATCACTGCTGAACGTCAGAAAGAAAAGCAGATAAAGACTCTTATAGTCATAATTCACCAAAAACCTTGCCCTCAATGACGCTCCTAAGCACTACCATAGTAGCTCTAATTCCCAGAAAAAAGTAGCTCCTTCACCTTCCCCCTGTTCCTTCCACCCTGACTCCAAGGTCAGATCACAGAAATCATCATCAACTGAAATTAATAAAGCCGCCCATAGGATTACACTAACAAAAGACTTTGAGTTGCAATAACTACAATACTAATGGCGCTCACCCCCCACCCTCCCCACCCCGTGCAAACCTTGAATTATCACCATGCTCAAGCTCCAGGACATAGTATACTGCACTATCGCCCCATAACCTCACACTCACCCTCAAAAGAATGGCAAGAAAAAAGTTTGTTGGCACACACCCCTAGTGTTGTCAAACGGGCCGGGCGGCCCGCGGGCTGGCCCGACCCGGCCCGGTTCTGGCCCGGGCTGGCCCGGCCCCGACGGTGAACAGTAACGGCCCCAGCACAGCGGGCCTGGGGCCTGGGCCTGGACCAGGCCGTCCATTGCTGTGAAAAAGCCCGGCCCGGCCCGGCCCGAAAACGGGTTTGGCCCGGCCCGGGTCTGGCCCGGGTCTGGCCCGGTCTGCGGCCCGGTCTTCGGCCCGGATCTGGCCCGGGGCTGGCCCGGTCTGCGGCCCGGATCTGGCCCGGGGCTGGCCCGGTATGCGGCCCGGGTTTGGCCCGGTTTTGGCCCCACTTGTTTGAATTTTTTTGTTTTTCCCCCCTTTCTTCCACCCCTTTTCCAAAATTCCACTTTTACCCCCCCAACAGCAATATAACGGCTAGTTTGGGGGGTATTTTAGTCTAACCTCTATTTTTCAACTCCTTTACACTCTTACCCTCCCCAACAACTATAAACGGATAGTTTGTAGGGGTATTTTGGTCTTTTGTGAAGTTTCTAAAATCTATAAATTCACACCATTTCTCTCTAATTTTTCACACCAATCTTCTTACTCTCTCTTACCTAAACATTCTATATTTCTACAAGCTTTGCTACTATTTTCCTCTCCAATTACTACTCTTGCTAATTACTACTAGTATTTACTAATTAGTACTCTTGTTTATTAATTACTAGTCTTGCTAAATTCTTTTTAATTACTACTCTTGCTAATTACTACTAGTATTTACTAATTAGTACTCTCGTTTATTAATTACTAGTCTTGCTAAATTCTTTTTAATTACTAACTCTCTAATATTTGTTACTCGTTCATTCTTTTAATTGTTATTTCTTATTACTACTCTTATACTTGTGTATTTAGTCACTCTTACAAAGTTTAGCTCGAAATATGGCTGGATTATTGAAGAAAATGAGGCGTGCATCGTCATCACGAAAAACATCATCATCATCGCAAGCACCACCACCAGCACAAGCGCCAGCGCCACGGCCATCACAAACACCAATCCAAGCACCAACACAACCATTCGTTCCTGGACGAATGAGTACAGGCTGTATGATAGATACCCAAGCCAATTGGGAGTTCAATCAAAACATTCCAGATTTTGAATACACGCCTGATGAAGACCCCCCGCATTATAGTCAAGGACGCAGCTCGGTTGGCGAAGCTACTACTCCGTGGCATAATCTCAACCCTATGCCTGGTCATGATGAAGAAGGGCCGAGCAATGCCTCCGGTAATGAGCCAGAAGTCCAAAAGGGGAAAAAAAGAAAGCCGAGTGTTGGAATCATTTCGATGTAGTTACGGTGGACGGCATCCGAAAAGCTCGATGTAAGTACTGCGCTAAATTATTTTCGTCTGGTAGTGGTAATGGACATCTTAACAGGCATTACCCTCTGTGTGCACCTCGACAAGGCCACGTCGAACCTACCCAAACGCAGTTATCTTTTGACGGTAAGTTATTTGTTTATAATCAGCGAGAGCAAAGAGACGGTCTCGCTGAATTTGTTATTCATGATGAACAAGCCTTTTCTTTTGCCGATAATCCTAAGCACTCTAGATATATGAACACATACGTTCAACCTTTGTACAAAAAGGTTCATAGAAACACAACTAGATCCGATGCACTCCGACAGTACAATGCTGCTAAAGCACGCCTTATCGATTATTTCGATAAATTTGAAGGTAAAGTTAGTCTTACTTCTGATATTTGGCAATCTCCTTATACTTTTGTTAGTTATTCTTGTGTGACCGCTCATTGGATTGATGTAGATTGGGTTATGCACAAGAGAATCATCGCTTTCGAGCACTTCCCTTATCCGCACGATGGAATGAACATTGCTATTCTTATATTAAAAGCATGCACCACATTTAAAATTAAGGATAAGATTATGAGTGTTAGTTTTGATAATGCTTCTAATAATAAAGTTGCTGTTGCAGCTTTAAAGGAGACGCTTCAACCTGTACTTAACGGTGAATTATTTCATGTTCGCTGTGTTTGTCACATTATTAATTTAATTGTTCAAGATGGTTTAGCTGCTGCAGGAGATATTCTTCTCAAAATGAGGGGTATGACAGCGTATGTTAATAGCTCGAGTCCGAGAACACAACAATTTAAAACGTTGTGTGTTCAATATAATATGCCTCGCAGGAGAGCAGTTACAGATGTGGTCCACAGGTGGAACTCTACATACCACATGCTTTTACACATTCTGGCATACCGAGAAGTCTATACGCATTTTCTACTAACCCAGTTCCCAGCCGGCTTGCCAACTCAAGAGGAATGGCAGATGGCCACATACCTAGCTGAATTTTTGGAGGTATTCTACACGTCTACCAATTTATTGTCTGGTACGTACTATCCCACCTCTCCTCTCGCTGTAATAGAAATTCTGAAGATGGCTACAATGTTAACAAAATGGAGATATATAGGACCCTTTAAGGAAATAGTAAAAGTGATGGATCAAAAATTTAATAAATATTGGAGCAAGCTGCCTGCTATTTTTACTGTGGCTACTTGTTTAGATCCTAGGTTAAAGTTGCATGGCGTGAACGCCTCGATACAAGAGATATCGAAATTAATGTGCTACACAGCAGAGGAGACAACCGCATTCACAGCAAAAGTGAGCAAGAGGTTTGAGGACTTGTTCAACGTCTATCGTAATTCTGCTGACGTGCGCGGGCGAGCTACATCATCATCCACTGTTGAGAGGTATTATGCGCCATACCTTCAGGGCTTTGAACATCTAGTAGCAAGACAACTACCAGGTGAAGGAACTTCTAATTCGGCAGGTTCGTATACTTTTTCCTCTTTTAATGAGATTGGTGTATATGCAAATACTGATCATTATTCTGATTTATCAAGGCAAGAACAGGTTAATTTTAATTTGTTAAATTTTTGGAAACAAAATCAAAACATGTATAAAACTTTATCCCAAATTGCACGGGATGTACTGCCAGTGCAAGCCTCCACAGTTGCTTCAGAGTCGGCATTTTCAGCTAGCGGGAGGGTTTTGGATGACAGGAGGAGTCGTCTTAACCCCGAGTCGCTCGAGCTATGTGTATGTTGGAAGGATTATCTTGATGCGAAATACCGCGAGCAAGATAAACCGATTGATGATAGGAAGAGCAGTGACTCGGATATTGAAGTACTTCTGGATGATTAGGTAATTTGTTTTTATTTTCCTCTTTTGATCCTTTTGGTTGACGTTGCAGATTTCTTGATCTTTGATTGCTGATATTTTGGATAGACATTCATTATTATTTTGATTGTTAGAATTTTAAGAATAAATTTTTTCACAAAATATACTTTTTTTTCATATATATAAAATAAATTTTTACAAGCAAGATATATATTTTTTCGTATATATAAAAAAATAGGTAACTTCGCCTGTTTGTTTACAAGCAGCCGGTCCCAAGCCCGGATAAAAGGAGGAGGGCCTATGAATACATTTATTATTTTTCTATATAAATTGTTATGTGTTAAGATTTTATTAATAAAGCTCATCAAGAAGAGTATGAAAATGTTTAACATATAATAAAAAATATAATGGCTAACAAATAAATATGTATATACATACATACATATATATGTATATTACTTATAATGAAATAAAAGGATAAAGATTAGGTTCGTTAAATTGTGAATATTGCCTAGAGATGAAATTTAAAATTGAATAACAAGAAGAAAAAAAAAAAAAAAAGGGCCCGGGCCCGGCCCAAGCCCGGCCCTAGCTATTGGGCCTAGGGCCTGGGCCTGGACTGGGCCGGGGTTTGCCTTCGGCAGGCCCGGCCCGGCCCGGCCCGGTTGGCAGCCCCCATTGGCCCGGCCCCGGCCCGGCCCCACAGCAGGCCCGACGGGCTTGGGCTGGGCCGGCCCAAGCCCGGCCCTTTGACATCTCTACACACCCCTGACCAAGAGAATGAGTACTTTTTCCTTTCCGCAAATAGAACATTCACTGTTCTATAATACACTTCAGGTAAATTTGAAAATTCTGTTCTTTTTTTCCCTCAAAGAAAGGAATGAGACAAATGACATATAATCCACATCAAATAACCTTCCTAGTATAGACTTGCGTGCTCAACACCCTACAAAAGTGTATCAGTGTACCATCTGTTTATGACAAACTATACTTATCTCAAATGCTACTAATCATTTACTCATAAACTGCAAGGGGCATCTCCAATAATAGCTGCTAAGCATGCACTAATCAACATTACAATACATGTCCTATTATGCTTATTTGACCATTACTTCTTTCTTTCTGACTAGAAGATGATTCTTACAAAAAGAAACCCCAGGTTGGGCAAGCCCAGATACAAAAGAAACCTAAAGCACCAAGGAGGTACCCTGACCAAACCACTACCCCAAATAGAAGCTATGCTCAAATCATCTAAAAAGGTTTAAAGGTATCACAAGATCCTGGAACTCCTCAGACCCAAAAGAAAAGCAGTTTAGAAAAGAAGAATGCATCAAAAGCCGTCAAAACCTTCGCCTTTAAACTCACTACGCAACACACAAAGGCGCTACTTTCCAATCCCCTTCGGATTGCAAACGCTCTTTGGAACCTTTCCCGCATCCCAACTCCATAATCAAATCTTTAACCTGACCCTCACATCACCCACGTCATACCAAAGTTTGCAAAAAGCAAGCACCAGAAACTTCTAAGACATTTTAAAATTTTGAATAGTACAATTTCCAACTTTATCATCATCGGTGATGACAATCAACGAGAACACACCACGAGCTAAAGGTCGGCTGCCCCCGTACATTCTGGTGTCAACAATTTAGCCACCCGGGGCCAAGCAGCAATTTTGCCACCCGGGGCCCAACTTCGGTCGCATTGGCTAGTAAACACGCCAAAGATGACCTAATGCCAGTACCCGCACTTCATTTGTCATGCCAATATTTATTACTCCAGCCATACTGTAAATACACATTCATCCAACACTCGGTAGCAGGAAAAGAAAAAACCATCGAAATAGATTAAAACAAAGACCGTACCTCCCGTGAAGAATCCGACACTTCGAGGCCACGCCTTGATAAATCTCGGAGCCCGAATTGAACGTAAGCGACACCGGACTCCCTCGGAACCCCAAAACAACATCTTCAAAGAAATGAAACTCTAAAAAGTTGTAGAAAAATACAATCGTAACCAATATAAAGCCTAAGACGTAGTGCGATTTGGGTATCATCCTGATCACCGTAAACAAGAGTTCGTAGGCATTGACTGGGGACGCCGAATCCTTCGACTCCGAGCAATCCATTGATGACTGTGGAGGAGCGTAAGCCAAAAACAAACTTGCTCGCGTACTGGAGATTTAGGTGGCGTTTTGGTAACGGTGGTTGCGACCTGTGCTCTTTCGGGAGATGTTTGGGAGCAACATATGGCACCATTTGCCACGTGTTCACGTCAATGCATGCCCTGTAAGAAGGACGGGGTCTTTGGACACACGAAAAATGGTTAAATCTGATTAAAGATCTAAAGTGCGAGGGGTGATTAAATTTATTTTAATATGATAAAATTTTAATTTTAATTTAATCAGTTTTGGTGGATTATGTATGACCAAAAAAATCATCAAATTATCATCACATATAATCAGACATTAAATACTTCTTGCAATCTGAATATACTATATTATAATTTTGTCAGACCAAACCTACTTTAATCACTTTTTATCCAAATACCTTTAACAACTTTTAATCTATTATGCTTAAAATAATGGGTTAAAACTGAATTTAGAATCTGATTCAGATTTACTCAAAATTTATTTTTGAGAATCAATCCCAGAGGGCCTCTAAATAAATCAATCATATTGTTGTGCACACGCGATAGATGTAGGGCTCATTCATTATGTAATTTTTATAGTACTTATTTATCCAGTATTTAATCAAAGTTAAAAACATAGATATAACATCACAAAAATAAAGGGAGTCTAGTTTAACTTATACGTGAGACCTAAATACTTTCAAATAAACAAGCATTCTTGCATATAAGAACATGTTGCCCTCCATTCTTTTTCCATTATTTATTCTAATTGTTTTCCTGAGATTTCGGTCATACCCCCATAAAATATGGTATACGCCTAAAACATTAATACTTTATTCACATATAAGCTTTAGAATTAGCACAAAATTTTTATTGTAATCTAGATGATATTTTTACTCCTTACATGTTCAAAGAACGATATATCATTTCATATTCAGTCATGTGCATCTTCTTTCTCCGCATGTACTCATTGAAAAACTATGAAAATATAGTGCGGTAGTGAGTTTTGATTTTAAACAGAAAAATAGCTAAGATCAAACAAAGCACAAAACAATAACAATTATCTTCATTAAGAATAGTGTAATTAACAATTCTACATCTTTGGTGTCTTCCTTTTGGTAAAGCTGCTTGCAATTATTTCACTAAGTTACAACCTCTCAACCTCAAGATATCTGCAGATTCTTTTTCATATGTTTATGTACCTGAAACTTGGATTTTTGTCCTACTCATATCCTTGATAATGTGTTTCAACCTATCCAATAACACTATTACACGTGTATATATATGGACTGTGTGAAAGCATTGCATTATGGTATATCTCTCATTCATCACATTTGTTAAGTCCCATTTAACTTTGTACGCTACCTTATTCCTGCAGATGTAAAAAAAAAAAAGGTATATGTTCAGTAATTATGCTATAAGAGATGGTAAATATATCGCTCTTGCCCTTGCTTTTCTTAGCACTCATAACACCATTTGTCCCAAGTCAAATCCAGACATTCTCGTTGTGATACTCCGCGCAGAGCATATGACCACGCCTTCTATCACCTAAGTTTATAAATATAACATTATTTGAGATGTTTTATGCTATTAGACTTAAAAGTCTCTTTGCATGCATTGAGCTTATTTATTGTGCTCTGAGTGTCGCATCCTACCCACATTTAGGAGAGATCTGATTGATTGAAAAGATCATTGAAGGTATTTTTATTAGCTCTGACACTGTACGTGCCCCACTCGACATTATTTTTTGTATTTTCAGTTATGATGTTAAACATGCAAAATCTTTATCTTTTTCAAGGTGATTGTAAAGTCTGAATATATTACTAAATAATAATATGCATGTAATATATGCAAGTACTTAGGATAGCACCTTATTTGGGTCTTTTTTCATAGGCGTGACGCTTGCAACACTTCTTTATAAACAATGTTTTTTTTTTTTATGTATACTCCCTCCATGTTATCACACATTCTGGACAATGCCACGTATAGTTGCCTATGAATAGATGATCTGGAATGCAGATCTCAACATTCGGTAATATTTGACCCAGGATTTATCAGTTGTGAAAGCAAAATTAAGGCGCATTTCAAATTGATAATGAACAGTTGTAAATTGAAGGTTTGCATTATCAATTATTCTCAATTTTATTTTAGGCAAGAACATTGTTATGCCCTTATGGTGTGCCGTCATAACTTTATGTCTATGTAGATACAATATCCTTGTACTGTTGTACAAAGCAATTTTTGGGTCAATATTCTTTAACAACAGAACAGAGGAACATTTTTTCAATCTCAAAACCGGGTGTAATGGATTTAAAGAAACTCTGGCTGGTATGGCAGATGTGCACCATTTTCATCCTTATCATATGAGTAGTAAATGCGTTCATCTCTCGAATAATTTTGAATCACTTTCTTATTCCACATGTTCATTTCGTGGCGTTATTAGTTCTCTGGTAGTCATATCACTACAAGAAAAAAGGCTTGTAGTGACGGGAAAATCCGTCGCTAAATGTTTTAGCGACGGATTTACTGTCGCTAAAAGTCCCTCGTATAAAAGTCCGTCACTAATAGTTTGGCGACAGAATTTTCAAATCCGTCGTGTAATATTTAAGTTTTGCGACGGATTTATTTATTAATTAGCGACGGAATATTCGTCTCTAATTATATTTTAAGTATTTTAATTTAATTTTTTTTGTTAAATTAGCGACGGAATAAATATTTTAGCGACGAAATATTCCGTCCCGAAATGTCTTATTTAGCGACGGAATAATCCGTAGCTAAACACGGATAGTAATAAAAAACTTTTAGCGACGAATATAATCTGTCGCCAAAAGTCAAAAAAATTTAAAATAATTTTTTATTTTTCTAATTCCAAAACCTGTAATAGAAAAAAAAATCAATCCTCAACAACAACGCGCAATAATCAATCCTCAACGACAACACGCAATAATCAATACACAAAGAAATATGTAAACTTAATCATAAAAAAGACTCATTATGTACAAGTTGGGAACCGAATACAGCTGGTTAGGGGAGGGGAGAAGAGTACAAGCCGGGCACGGGGGCCGAGGAGGGGGAAGCTGGGACCGGGCACGAGAAGAGGCTCATCAGGGGTTGCCGAGTCCTGGATTTGGATCTTGCTGATTCGGGGTCGGCTCGGCATGTCCAACTGCGGTACCCTGCTGATCCTGCTCCCAGATCATCCTCAACACCACCATTGCAATACGCGCGATCTCCTCATCGTCCAATGGATGCCGAGGAGCCAGTGTCTGTGGAGGGGTAGTGGGGGGTGAGCACGCTCCTATCATGGCACGAGCAGTCCGACTAGGCAAGCCGCGTATGCGGCCATTCGGCCGATTGATGACCTCCGGCGTATCAAGCCATCGCTTCAACGCCCCAGTACTCGCACCCGTACTAGTGGACGCTGATGGCTGTCCGAACTACTCCTCAGACCCCCTAAGCTGTTCATACGAGGCCTACAAAAAACAGTGATATAAAGATATGTTATGGCATTAATTAACGCAACAGACATTGAGGATAGAAAGACAAAAAATTAACAACTTAAACAAATTGACTCACATCGATCCGCCGGGCAATATCTGAAATATAGTCGCCCGCTCGGTGTGCCTCGTCTTGTCCTTCTTCCGCACGTGCGTCTGATTATACGTCAGAGCTACGACCTCATCGTCCTCCAGATCCGGGTGCTCGACCGCATTCTTGTGTCGGACGATGTCGTGTGGCACCAACCCCCCCCCATGTGCGTTGGATCTTTGTTATTTCTGTTCTCAGCCCCGCACTTACTCTTGGTGTCCCAACCTGGATCCGCAGCCCACCGATCTATCATCGCCGTCCATACAGTCGGAGATATCCAATGTGGGGGATATCTCGTCATCTCCGTCATTGGGGTACCCTCGGGCAGCATCTTCTTCGCCCGGTCCCTTGCATCGTGGAGCCATCGGCGGTAATTTTTGCTGATGTAAGTAAAGAAGGCCTGCTGCCCCAGTGTCTACTGCTCAGGCGAGTCAAACGTGAACCCTTCCTGTAAGGCATTCAATAACACAAATTAACTACATAAAACAAACTCTAATTAAACAAATACTATCGCTGAAAAAAATACTTCATCGTACTAGCCACTCCTCCCATAAGGACTCCCTCGCAGCGACATCTCAGTCCTTCCAGTACAGGTGTGGCTCGAAGAATCAGCCCTTCACAAGAACGCCGATCTTCTTCCTCGCCTGATTCTCCAGGATCCTGCCAACTAAGTAAATAAATAAATTAATACAGTTAAAATATAAATTAACACCCCAAAATTTTCAATATAAGGCATGATGTGATATTTTTTTTACTTATAGGCCCTCCTGGGTGAGCGTAACTCTCTGTTTACACTGAGAGTCGATGCGTACCCCGCGTGTCGGACCACGGCCTCGTCAAGATCCTACAAAACACCAACATTAATACAGTTCAAATATACTATAAATATAAGGCTAGCAAAAATGTACTAAACACCGTCATCAACTATACCTCTGGTAGAACCAACGGAAGAAGGAGAATCAACGCGGGTGTGGGATGAATCTGCGTCGGGCTGGGGTGACGACAGGGGCGACGGTGATGGCTGGAGCTGGGGCCGGGCTGGCTCTGGCGCTGGGGCTGGGGCTGGGGCTGGAGCTGGGGCCCATCTGCTGTACACGATCACTCTGTGCCTCGTCATCAGTGGGCAATGATAAGGTGGGACCCACCGGGGAGGAAGCAGCTCGGCGTCTAACCTGGCCACGAATAGCCCTTATCCTATCCATATCTGACTTCGTATAGATAAATTACAAATACATGAACACATTAAAAACAATAATTTGGCAGAAATCATCATCGGCACTATATATATATGAACGGAGGTGCAAAAACACATCAATATGAACCACGTTCTAAAATGTGACTAATTGGGGCTAATTATAGCCAATGCTGGCGCGACAATGAGATTCTAAGGGGTGCTAAAAATGTCGCGTTAACTTAATTAACCTAAATTCAACAACCAACCATTCAACTAATTCACAGATATCTCAATCCAATTGGGCCACATCCTCTGTTAACAATCTCAATTCTCAAATTCTCAATGCACACTCAACAATCTCAATTCCCAATACCTCATATAGGGTGTCGGTATGGTGTCCGACATCTCCGGACACGTCTGAAGACATTAATTTATTTTTTAAATGCCGGACGCCGTGTCCACAATGAGATTCTAAGGGGTGCTAAAAATGTCGCGTTAACCTAATTAACCTAAATTCAACAACCAACCATTCAACTAATTCACAGATATCTCAATCCAATTGGGCCACATCCTCCGTTAACAATCTTAATTCTCAAATTCTCAATGCACAGTCAACAATCTCAATTCCCAATACCTCATATAGGGTGTCGGTATGGTGTCCGACATCTCCGGACACGTCTGAAGACATTGATTTATTTTTTAAATGCCGGACGCCGTGTCCATCACCCGCTGAAGAGGTGCCGAAAACCTCCTGAAGAGGTGTCCACAAGTATAAAGCCAAATTGTGACATTTCGGTGTCGGTGTCGATCGGACCCGGTGTCCGTGACCTACCGACACCCCGACACCTCATCGACACATCCAGAAACATGTCGAACACCTCCGGAAATGTGTCGGACACCTCCGGACACGTGTCCGACACCTACCAACACGTACCGACACCTCCGGACACGTCCGAAGTCATTGATTTATTTTTTAAATGCCGGACAACTTGTCCGTCACCCCTTCAAGAGGTGTCCACACATATAAAGCAAAAATATAATATTTTTTTGTGTCGGTGTCGATCGGACGGGGTGTCCGTGACCTACCGACACCTCAACACCTCATCAACACATCCAGACACGTGTCCAACACCTTATATAGGGTGTTCGAAGACATTGATTTATTTTTTAATTGCCGAACAGTCGGACATGGTACCGGATACCCATTGAAGAGGTGCCGGACACCCATTGAAGAGGTGTCCACAAGTATAAAGCTAAAATATGTTGTTTCGGTGTTAGTGTCTATCGGACACGGTGTTCGTGTCTGTCAACAATCTCAATTCTCAATTCTCAAATGCCCAATGCAATAAAAATTAATAAAAATCACACATTCAATCCAATTGGGTCCCATCCTCAGTCAACAATCTCAATTCTCCATTCTCAATTCTCAATTCTTAAATGCTCAATGCAATAAAAATCACACATTCAATTCAATTGGGTCCCATCCTCCGTCAACAATCTCAATATCTCAAATGCTCAATGCACAATTAACAATCTAAAATCATCAATTAACAACCTAAAATCATCAATTAATAATCTCATTTACTTCAAATGCACAGCTAATAACCTAAAATCATCAGTTAACAACCTAAAATCATCTATCGATTGGATTAGGGCATTCAATTTAGGGTTCAATTAGGGGTTCAAATAGTTTAATTTAGGGTTCGGTTCAATTAGGGGTTCAA
Source organism: Escallonia herrerae (assembly GCA_033070095.1). Classification (NCBI taxonomy): domain Eukaryota; kingdom Viridiplantae; phylum Streptophyta; class Magnoliopsida; order Escalloniales; family Escalloniaceae; genus Escallonia; species Escallonia herrerae. Next base: position 763,556 of record JAVXUP010000079.1, on the reverse strand, counting down.
GTAGTTTAATTAGGGTTCGATTACATCAATTTAAGGTTCAATTATAGTTCAATTTAGTGGTCGATTGAATTGGGGCATTCAATTAAGGGGTTCAATAAGTTCAATTTAGGGTTCCGTTGGATTAGGGCATTCAATTTAAGGTTCAATTAGGGGTTCAATTAGTTTAATTTAGGGTTCAATTAAGGGGTTCTATTAATTCAGTTTAGGGTTCGGTTGAATTGGGGCATTCAATTTAGGGTTTAATTAGTTCAATTTAGGGTTCGATTGGATTAGGGCATTCAATTTAAGATTCAATAAGGGGTTCAATTTTGGGTTCGACCCCGGATTAGGGCATTCAATTTAGGGTTCAATTATGGTTTAATTAGTTCAATTTAGGGGACGGTTGAATTGGGACATTCAATTTAGGGTTTAATTGGGGGTTCAATTTAGGGTTCGGTTGGATTAGGGCATTCAATTTAGGGTTCAATTAGGGGTTCAATTTAGGGTTCGGTTGGATTAGGGCATTCAAGTTAGGGTTCAATTAGTTTAATTTAGGGTTCGATTCGATTAGGGCATTCAATTTAAGGTTTAATTAGGGTTCAATTACTTCAATTTAGGGTTCAATTAAGCCAAATGCTTCATAATTAACAAATTCAGAAGACAAAATAATGGCCAAACGTCCAAATTAACAACAACATAAGATTATACATGGCAGAGAAGACAAATTTGAATATGCCCAAATGCTTGATAATCAAATTTGAAAAATAAACAACAAGATTAATTTAGGGTAATTGACATACAGATCTCGAGGTGGGTACGACGACGGCAACGTTGGTGGTGCGTTGGCAGTGGTGGGCTTCGTCGCGCGGCGCAAGTGGAGGGTTTTGTGGCACAGCGGTAATGGAAGGCTTGGTGGCGCGGCGTCGGGTGGGGGATGAGGGTGTCGCCGGAGGTGGGTTGCCGTAGAGAGGGGTCGCCAGAGGTGGGTCGCCGTAGAGAGGGGTCGCCGGAGGTGGGTCGCCATAGAGAGGGGTGAGAGAAGAATTTTGGAGAGAGAAACAAACCCGATGTGGGTTTATATCGAGGATCTTTAGCGACGGAATAATACCGTCGCTAAAAATTCGTCGGTAAAGGTCTGACTTTTATCAACGGACTTTTTAGCGACGGTTTTATTCTGTCGTTTAAATAATTTAAAAAACTTTCTGAAAATACTAATTTTCTAAAAATATTTTGGCGATGATAAATCCGTCGCTAAAAGTGAGCCGTTAAAAGTCCATTTGCAAATACTTTTACCGACGGTGGCTTCCGTCGGTAATAGTATTAAACGACGGATTTTTAACGACGGGATATTCCGTCGCTTAAAGGCCTTTTTAGCGACGGAATACCTTCCGTCGCTAAAAATCCGTCGCAAAATACATAATTTCTTGTGGTGTATATTTTTTGTTGTTAACATGTGACTCTAAATTAGAAAAATCTTCATCAATTAATATGTCGACAGACTCTAGTCCTTCCTAATCTACAACGATGGTTGTATTAACCTCAATCATCTCATCTACAATAGTTGGTTCAATTCCTTCTCCAACTCGTAAGAGGTACTCAGCAAATTGTTGGTCATTCATACTCCTCATGTTCTCCAAAAGTAAAAAAAACATTGATTCGGACCATAAATATGAGCTTGCGATGCACACAACAATGGTTTAAGACTTTCTACCTTTTGGCACAACTGGTAATACTTGACAAAAATCACCACCCATAACTAATACTTTTCCTCCAAAAGGAAAATCAACACCAATAATATCTCAGAAAGTTCGGTCAAGAGCTTCAAGTGCATATCCAAGAGTTATTGTTGCTCCATCCCAAATTAGGACCCAAGTCTACCTCCACAACTCAACTTTATCACATTTTTGCTAATTCAACATATAGACTAAGGCTCGCGAGTAAGTGGTAACTTGAACAAGGAATCCGTTGTTGTACCTCTAGCTAATAATCTTACTATTATTCTAGAAGATTCCATTGCAATTGCAATGTTACCTTTGCTTCTAATTGTTGCTAGAAGGGCGCTGTAAAGATATATCTTTCGAGTTCCTTTTGGGCCATTAACAAAATATACTTTTGGTCATTAATAAGTGTAACAACAGAAATCTAAGTCTAAGCTGATCTTCGTTGATTTTGGGGTTCTGACACTATCATCAAAATCTTCTTTCATCCTTGGGAAATCATACTTACCACGGTTATGAGTTTGCAATAAGGATCAAACTCTGCAATTATAAATCCAAACATTAAAGGATGAATTTCATCCCATTATTGGCGTCATCTTCTCGGTTCACAGTATATGAATTCTGTCAGAAGCAGATGTTCTAATGCTGAAGGCACACGTGTTGTGGCTACCTTCAACAAGCACTGACGAACACTGCTATTATTTTCAAGTAAGCCTTTTTTCCCTGCAGCTTACTTGAAAGTTGGATATATAACTCCATTTACAGTGAGTAAACCTCAAAAGATTGTGGCCCTCTTACATGATTAATCAGAAATCCTTACATGAAATAATTTGACATCGGATGGTGGTATTGCAAAGGCTCTTCCGGCTACTATTTGGTTTTTACACCTTCACCATGTTTTTTCAGCTGTTACCCATTGGTAATGCTTCAAAGTTTCACAATGCAAATATTGCCTTGCACTTAAATCTACGCGATTCAATCTAAAGATGCTCTGTGAGCATTATACGACTCTTTTGATCCTTTACCAGCACATCAGAAATGTTTTGATAAGCATAAAACCTTACATGTAGCCTACCTGGCAAATGTATTTGGACATAGTCAATGGATGAATATCTACGGCTTATAGTAAAATTAAACAGTCCCCAAAATGCTTCAAGTGCACATATCCATCTTGCATCCATCAAGTGTTTACTTCATTATAAGAAAGATCTGGACAAACTTTAAGACATACCCGATCAAGACCATTTGCACATTCTTGTACAAGTACTTAACATTTGCTAGTGTACGGCAAATTTCAGTGTTGGTGTGCCAATCTTATTTCAATAGCACCCATGGATTATATAGTAAAACCCAGCTATTGTCAACCATAACCTCCCCAAGTTGATCTAACGCAATATACCTCTCGTCCTCTCTCTTGTAATATATGGGGTATGAGTCATCCCCTTCTTGTTATTAAAGAACATGCTTTTGAAAATTCTCTTTTATAACTCCATCGTTCATACACCGATTTCTTTGCTTCTGTACACATCAAGGACCATGTATCATGTGCCTTAAAACTGCATTAGATAACTCAATGGAGTGAACTTCCTCTTAGGCTCTGCGATAGCCTCCCATGATACTACTTGCGGTGCCTATACAATATTGACATTTTTGGAACGAGCAGGCTTCGATTGCATATTAGAATTCCTGGGCCCTGCTTGGTATACCCATGGCTTCGTCTTACGAAAAATGGTTATCCTTGATTTATACAAAGGATCCCATTGATGCCTTGAGCGAGGTGTGGTAGTCCCATTAATGCCTTGAATGAGATGTGGTAGTGACTGAACATGTATTCATGTAGATAGGGAGCAGTTTGTTTTTCACTATATTGACCTGTTCTTCTCTTGTAGGGCCATTTACCATCTGGGCAGCCTTATTCCTCCATTTCATGATTAAGGCAGACACTGATTCTCTTGGTTCTTACTTGGTAGTTTCTAAGTCTTTGTGGGTAATTTCTAAGTTGGCGTTATACAGATATTTATTTTCAAACTCTGTCACAACATCCTCCCAAGTTCGAACTCGGGCTTCGTCCAAGGTGAGAAACCAACGAGAGGCGGCTCTAGTGAGAGTAAGATAGTAAATCTATATCAACTCAATCTGATTGACTCCATATGGTGCTAGTGTATGCATGTACATCTTCGTATGGATCTCGGGATCTTTGGTTCCATCGAATTTTTCCATCTTTAGCATCTTGAACGTAAGGGACAACGATTCTTCGGTGTTCAAACATTACAATGGGAGTTCAACATGGTAAACTTGGGAGACACTTAACCATAAGTCCTCAACAACATTCTTATCTAAGAGAAATATTAGTTATCAATTATCGTCGACATCTCACAAAAAGAACACCATAGTCTCTATATAACATCATCATCAACGACAGGTAAGGAACCACATTATCCTTACTCGATTGACTTATAACCGACGCAACTTGCAACTTTGATCGCAAAGAGCGAGATCACCTAATCAAATAAGACCTTGCTCGTCAGGCACAACTCAACCATATACACATATTTGATTCTACTCATTCTCGTTTAACAGTTCATAGCATTTTAGGACGGCTAGTTATTCCAATCCAACAACCAAATCCTTAATCTAACTTTATCAATGCATTAGTGGTAACAAACGCCCTCATTTGAAGCGCATTAACATAGTTCCTCAATTCTCGTCACTCTGATTGCTTGATTAGCGCGTTCCCGAAAATTCAGCACTGATATGGCAAATTATCATAACACCCCTTGATGGCCATTACGCCACCAACACCCTAAAACTGCTTTAAAATAACTTTAGATGTATACACCATTTTTTGGACCAAAACGTCCTTCGGAATTTTTACATGAAAAATTACCAAAGTACTCCCGAGCCAAGGTAAAATTACCAAAATATCCCCTGACGGCTATTGCCCTAATAAAAATTCCAAAACAACTTTAAAACATCTTTTTAAGCTAACTACACTGGTTATTTGGGGATTTTTCACTCAAAACCTCCTAATCAGCATCTAACGGAGCGCTCAAGAGTAGATTTTGTTTAAAAGAGCTACTGGCTTCGAAATGCCACGAAATTTTAGACATTGAAGCATCTCACTACTTTAAAGGCCTCATAAAATTTCTAAGCAAAAACTACATTGGTTTCTATTTTTAAATCCACTGTGAGCTCTTTCAGTGACAACACCATTTAACAGCCTTCACGACATTGGAAAAATCTCAAAATTTTCCATATTATAGATTTCCCAAAAATAATTAGGGTTTCTTCTTTACACTTCGCTTAAATCCACTTTGAACTCTTTTTTAAAGTTCAAACAGTGGACTACCTAAAACTTAACCACTTACATACAGCGACACTTACAGTTACTGTTCATTGTTAATACATATTAGACACACACACTTCTTCACCATGATGCGTGCGAGCGTACACACACACGCACAAACACACACATTTCCTTCTTCCTCCCTTCACTACTGAGCACACACACGATTGTCATTTTACCCATGAATTACACCTACCCACACATTCAAATACCTAAAACACACGCGCGTGCCCTGCAACAGTGCGTAGTGCTGCTTCTTCCCTCCCTTCACCATTCAAGCACACACTGTTGACTTTAAGAGTCAAGATTTATTATTTTTAACATTAATCTAACAATGCTATTAAGAATGATTTCAGGACCAATCATAACATGAAATATTCTTTAGTCAAAGATTGGACTTGGACTTGGTCTTAATAGTATACATCTTTCCTTGTAATTAATCTAAAGCTAAGGCTCTATTTGACAAAACTTTTTTTTTTGGTTTTCAGTTTTCCAAAAAAAAATTAAAGAGCAGTTTAATTTTATTTTTTTTACAAAACAAGTGAGTGTTTGATAACCCAGGTTTTTTTTTTTTTTTTGAGTTTTTTTGGGTGTTTGATAACCCAGTTTTTTGTGGTGGCAGTGGTGGGGCTACCGGCGGCCGCCAGTGGCTGGTGGCTGTTGGCCGTGGGAGGATCGTGGTGGTCTCAAAAAAAAATCAACACTAAAAAAAAAAACAGTTTTTGGAGTTTTTAAAAATAGCCTTGATTCAAAAACTGGTTTTTTAAACTGAAGGGGGGAAAAAGGGTTACCAAACGCCCTTATTTTTCTAGTTTCCAAAACTGAAAAAAAAATTGAGTGTCAAACGGGGCCTAAGTCTTTCTTAAAGATCTTCCAGAAAACCAAAAAAGACCAAACCAAGAAGTGAAGGCTTTTCATTCGAAGGAAAAAAATCTTTCATTCAACTGAATTCTTCAGTCCTAAAATATTCCTTCCACAGTTTACCTTCCATTCGATCGAAAGCAATTTCATTCAACTGAATCTTTCTGTCTTTGCTTATCTGAGTTTTAACATCGTTTTCATTTGAAGCAAACAATTTCCAGTCAAAGTAAGACTTTTCATTCGAAGCAAAACACTTTCCACTCGAAGCAAAAATTTTCATTCGAATTAAACACTTCCAGTCGAAGGAAAAAGTTTTTGTTCAAAGCAAAGAAGTTCACATTCGACTAAATCCTTCAGTAGGACAAATATCTCAGCTCTTCTATTTCATTCAAATGAATCTTGGATTCATACGACCGAATTCTTCAGTGATGTTTTACAACCATTTCCTTCAACTGATTTTATTCATTCATTCAAATCAATCTTTGTGTTATCCCTTTATCTACTTTTCAAAGGTCATATTCCTTCTTAGTATAAAAAGGACTCTTAGAGAATTTATTACTAACTTTTTTATCTTAAAAATCTCTCCTACAATTCTGTAAAAGACTCCATCATCTTGTTTATACCTCGAAACACTATTCTTTGAGGGAGTTCCTTTTTGAGATATTGTATAGCAAGCTTCTTGGTTCAGTTCTTTAAGATTTCAAATCTTCCCACCTAAAAAGCTTAACTTTGTTATTTTTCATTATAATATCTACTCATAAATGAGTGTGTACTTATTTCAATTGTAAATCTTCTCCTCACTTGTAATCATTGGGAACCTTGAAGGATTTCAGATTTGTACTGTGGTTTGAGTTAGCACCCGAAACTAGTTGTTTAGTGAAAGGCTCTAGTAGGTCTCCCTTGTGTGAAATGCTCGGGGACTGGACGTAGGCAGGTGGGGCCGAACCAGTATAAATTCTTGTGGATCTGTATTTACTGCTTCTGCTATTATTTTTTAAATTAAGCCTTTAAATTTCTGCTTAAAGCTATAAACACATATTCAACCCCCCCCCACCACCCCTCTCTAGGTGCGTTTAGGGACCTACACACACAACACCACATAGCCCATACACACATTGCACACACCCTGCACCTTACACCAACACACATGTGCGTGCGCCCACACGTGCACACACACACACATCGTGCGCACACTTCCAACATTAGTTTGAATTTCATAATCAAGAAGACGATAGAAAAAAATAATTTCATTTGAAAATCAATAAAAGATTGAACTTATGTTACTCATTTCTGACTCGCGAGAACCTCTTACAAAGCTCTTGATTCCTCTTTATGGTTGTTGGCAATGATTAGAAGGACCATCCTTGTCGTGTTGGTGAATTGAGAGAGAAGACATAGCAAAAAAAGATGAGGAGGATGAAGATGATGGTGTACAAATGAATAAATAGAAAATGGACTAATTTCTTATCATTTGTACAAAGTCAAAATACTTGCTTTATAAGAACAAAGGAGTACTAAAGCAATGTCTCGTGATAGGTCTCACTAAGAAATGTCGTGAGGGCATTGTTTGAGGTATTGTTCATTCTTCTCTATTTACAAAATCTTTTAATTTTTTCTCGGTAAGTTTTCTTATAAAGTGGCACATCTTCCAATGTATTACTTAGTGTTAGTGATACTACATTTCCAAATTGACAACTTTAACCTTACAATTTCATCTTTGAGTTGTCCTAGAGTGGAAGAGCCAAACTCGATGTTTAAGAACACCGCCCACTACCATAGAGGCCATCCACAAACTAATCATTAGATTCAAGGAAAAATCCAAATAATATTCATACGCTACATCCTTCCACCATCATGCTAACGATCTGAGAAACCCCTAAAAATCAGTAATAAGCAAGCATGTGTTGGAGTAGTATGATAAAAATAAAAATACTAATACCTATTTTGAAGTTATTGTTTGGTTTATTGTCTTCTATAATTAGGTCCTAACCAAAAACTAAAAAAAAAACTACAAACTTATTGTCTTAAACCATGCTTTTGTTGGTCCATAATTTTGGTTCAAGTGCCTCATTAGATTACGTTATGCTTAACCATAATACCTCATTATAATGTTTTTAATAGCATCCTTTTAATACATTTGATTGGCTTTTAAGTGACGGTTATAACTTTTTGATAACCTATACTCTAATGAAAACTTAGAAAATCATGAGTTTCGTTTTTCTTCCACCATATATAAGGCATAGTGGATGGTTTTTACTATTAGGTTGTCACCACATTTGTTCAAGAACTCTATTCTTTTCTTTGGCTTATTGTCGTTGTGGCGAACCGCGTTGAAAAAAATTCCCTCAAGGATTTTTAATTCAGAGTCACAATCTTATTTAATTAAAGAAAAATAAGAAAAACCTAGAAATGACTCTAAAAGGTGTCCAAAAGAATGACCAGTCTATCAAAATCAAGAGATAGGTTCGAGGACTAAGTTACGTAAGAGCAAGGTATTAGGCATCCGCTGCGCCCTTTCGGTTTCTACTTCATTTTTTTATTAATTTTGGCCTTAAGAATACCTAGCATGCAAAATATGAGGAAACTAACCCTAAGTTAATTTTTTTTGTTTTTGTCTTGAACTCAACCCAGGGATCAAATTGTCTACGTAAGTCAAATGAGAATACCATTCTAGAAGACGGAGCCAATAATGCGTCACTAAGCAATTGGACGTCTAGGGGATGAAGATAACATGTCCAGAAGCCAGAGCCAACAGCGCATCACTGAACGATTGGTCGTCTTGATATAAGAAGAGTGATTATCCTAAAAGCCAGAGCCAATAATGCGTCACTAGGCAGTTGGTCGCTTAAGAACACCGATCATGTCCAAGATCTGGGGCCAACAACCCGTTACTAAGCAATTGGTCACTTGGACATACAAAAATTTGGGGAGTACCACTCAAGGCCAGAGCCAACAATGCAGTGCAGACAGTTGGCCATTGAGTGTCAAGCATATCAATATACCTGTTACTAGAAGATGCTACTTCTGGTAACATGCACGGGGTCTTATACTGGCTTTACATCGTACCAAATTGAACAGAGCAACATATATAAAACAACCCAGACACAGTATAGTGGACATGCGTAGGTGAGCATGCAAATACACAAATGCTAGATAAAAATGCTCTCGGGCAAATAAACATGTATCCTGCAAAATGCGGAATGCATAGGCAGGCAAACACACAAAACTATATTGATGAGGCAAGCACACAAAGCAAGGAAAAATTTTAAAAAAATTTCTTATCTTTTTTATGGTTCAAAAGCCAGTTGGTTGATCAGAATCTAAAAAAAATGTTGAAAATTTGAAATTTTGGGACAAAAACCCACTGATTAGGCAGGAGGTTTTGAGGAATTCTGGACTACTGGCACAAAGTCAGCCGCTAAGGGAATTTTGAAAATTAAATAGTCAAAAACTGCCCGGTTGCTCAATCGCATTAACCAACTTATATGACAAAATTCGCCGATTAAGCCACCTAGTTATGTTCGGGATATTAGGGTTCTTGTCAAACACTTTTAACTAAACCATCACTATCTCTCAAATTTCTTTTCTCTAAGACTTCGAGAACATGTAATCCTACCCTAGTCACACCCCTGGTCTGTAAATTCAACCAGTTTGCCCTCAATTTGTCTCAATTTCGTTGAATCATTGATGAGTATGTTCGACGCAGAAGAGCCATGAGGGAGGACCTCAAATCAAGAATCCCAATTACGGCCAAAGAATCGGTCTGACGTTGGTTTCTTGTCGACTCCAGAGCAAGGAATCCACCTAAGCAATCTTTTTTTTTTCGAAGAGGTAAATTTTGCTCGACTTTCTTCTCCTGACACTTACCATTTTACCTTGCTTCACACATACACCCCCCCATGCCCATGCAAAGTAGAACCCACATATAAGGTTTTTCCTGCAATTCACACATAAACCGGGCAATTCTCTGAATTTTCCTCCTCGTTTTGCAATTTTGTAGCCCTTTCTTATGAATATGCATTGTAAGGACTCCCCCAATCTCATTAGAGAGTGATTGACAAAAATCCCAATACCCATCAAGGCTATAGTAACCACTACGGGTTTTGGTCCTTTTTTGAATCGGTTGCATGCCTCAACCTGGAGCAAAAGACATATTTTTTATCTAGCCGATCGTTGGTGGGACTTCACCAACACCTTTCACATGCCATTCAGAGAGGCCACAGTCCCCGTTCGACTTCACGAACATCACGAGTGTTCGTGCTCGAGGGAGGCTCCTACCTTGGGCCCATGACCTTGAGAAAGACTGGGACCTCGTGGTCCGGTTGCTCGGCTATGAATGGTCCTACAAAAAGGGCAATTAAATCCTATTGGGTACCTCAATGCTCATTACAAAAACATGAATTTGAAGGGGGTAAAGCCTGCGATGGTTGACCAATTTGTCCGAGAATTTTTGTTGTATGCTCTAGGGGAGACCTTGTTTAGCAATGGGGACGACTTTGTCCAGTTTTGGTGCCTACAGGTTTTAAAGACTACAGAAGAGGTCGAGGAGTACGACTGGGGTACTCCCACTCTTTCATATTTGTTTTAATTTATAGATGTAGTGTCCCGGAGGTAGTCCCTAGCTTCAACGGATACTGTGATGTCTGGATGGTATGTCTATGTTCTCTGGTTATTTTCTTAATTATTTCATTCATATTCTAGATATTTTTCTCACATATGGTGTATGTTCATAGATTTGGGCTTCGAGGTCCTTGGTTTTCATACTCCCAGCATGGGGGAGGCGTATACTGGCAAGACTACACCTGCTATGAACTGGTGGAATTTTTTAGGGACTAAAACGCTGGGGTCTCAGAGCTTGTGCACCAAGACAGCTTCAATGGGCTGAGAGAGTGCTTGGTAAACAATTCACTAAGTTTTGTAATTTTACTTTTAAGCATGCTTATTGAATTGTTATCCCTTTATTTCTTTCATTTCAAGCCTCCCTATCTCAGTGGTGTAGGAAGGTGGAGGATTATCCTGAAGAGCTGGCCTGCACCCGGTGCCAGATGCTCTTAGTGGGACCCTCGCAAGAAAAGTTCTACTTAGAAGATAGGGAACTTCCTCAGCACCATCAAGATGTTGATCTTTGGATTACGGTTGCCCCTCCCGATAAGATATACCACACGGCGAAGCTTGATAAGAGCTTGAAGCAAAGTTTACTTAGGGAGATCTCAGTGTCCTCCTTACGATGACCGAAGAACCCTCATACCTAAGAGGCCGATGTGACTGAGGGTATCCCATTCTATCTGTGGATGGTTTTGGTCTTCTTGAGGGGGCAGACCGAGGAGCATGAGCTGATCCCTTTGTAGGAGAAGGACTCTGAGGTGTCTGAGCTCAAGAAGTTGGCTAGGATTCACATGGTAATCCCTAGATTGCAATTAATTGCTTTCTTATTATCTATTCATGCTAGATCTTAATCCTGTGTCTTTTCTCAATGTCGGTCTCATGTTCGGTGCTCAGAGATACTTATAGGGTGATCCATAGCCTCAAGGACATGGTGTCCTATTATCAAGATTTGTTGTCTGTGTACGAAACCTTGGAAGAGGCTATGGAGATGCCTACTCCTATACCCTCAATGCCACCTTTGGGAGGTGGATCGAGTGGCCGATTAAACTCCACAGAGCCCTCATCCCCTGCTACTGCTACTGTTACTGCTACTACTCCTAAGTTGACTCCTGTTGTTTTAAAGGGTAAAAGTGTGAAGACTAGGGCGATGACTCAAACATGGGAGAAGAAGACTAAACCAAAGCTGACCACGTCTGAAGGCAAGGAAGTGGCCACCGAGAGCAAGAGGAAGGATTCAGCCTCTCGACTGAAGCGGAGACGAAAATCATCTTGGATTGTCTTGGTCTTTTGACACACATTCAACAGCCCCAATCTAATGAGATGGTGATAGTGGGGTCAGATCCCAAACTTGAAGGTAAGGAAGAGGAATATGAAGAAGATGGTGATGATGAAGCCACGGGGACAATGGAAGCCGAAGAGGAGGCTATCGAGGAAAGTGAAGGGGCCAAGGAGGAAGCTTTGTAGTCCAATGGAGTAAAAGAGCCCAGCCTCAGAAGATCCCCCAGGAAGCTTTGAGGAATGATGCATAAGCTTAGGTCTAGATTAGGCCTAGCTGTTAGAGTCCTTTAGGGACTTTTCGTTTCAAACAATTGATGTAACTAAACAATTATGTTTTAGTGTTTTCAGCTAGAGACTACATAGTCAATTCTTATCTTGACGTGTATTCTACTTATATGTTCATACACATGCACAAAAAAGAAAGGAGAATGGGCTTGTATTGGTTAAAAGAATTGAGTTTGAGTTGGGCGATTGACAGGTGCAGAGTTTGGTCTAAAAGTAGGAAAACCCTGTAAGATCTCACAGAAACTAACTAACTGACCGGTTAGTCATTGGCCAAAAGAATTTATCTAGGAGATCAGATGGTTGGTCAGAACCTAACTATAATTCCTAGGCAAAACCGGACGGTTGGTCAGAGACAAAATCAAATTTTCAAGTAAAACCAACTGTTTGTGATAAGAAAATCATATTTTTCTATGGAATATCAGATGGTTGGTCAAAAAGATGAACCATCAAAAATACAAATTAAACAGGAAAATTTGACAGTTAGTTAAAAACTATTCTCTTAATCTAACAAATTTTTTTATTTCTTTAATTTTGGACTCCTAACCCTATACACATTAGAGCTATCTAGCCATATATTCAGGACTCATCACTTCAAAATGAAATTCAACCCTCATTCTCTTCCCAGAACTCTTAATGGCTTTCGAAGATGATCCCACAATCTTTGAGCTCTAATTCTGTGCCTTTGCATATCAAGGAGATCGAATTGATCCACCTAGATGGGAGATTCAATGTGAAATCTGTTATGAGCTTGCGAATGTGATGGTTCATGAAGACATTCTTCGTACTACATGCAAGTTCTAGGATGTGGACGATCATGTATTCTATTTCGGTTTAAACAAACTTTTCCCTACTTTTGAGGAATTCTCTACCTTGGTAGGCATCTCGATTAATTTGCCAATTGTTGTACCAGTTATTTAAGCAGGTCATGCCACAGTCCTTAAGATCTTGCTTAAGATAAAAAAATGAGTATGCCAGATCTTTCATCTGGGGAGAAGATTTTCTGCTTTCTCCGATGATAGAATACTTTACTGCTAAACCAACTGGGTCGTGATCAACAGTATGCTCGTGGTCGGGTAGCTGCCCTGGCACTACGTTTAGTGGCTAAATATCTTACTTTTCTGGCTCTGGGGTTACTGATGTGAGGCTAGCTAACACATTGATTCAGGTATCTATCAAAGGTAAAACCATAATCACCTTAGTGGTAGCTGAAACTTTGCATGGAACTAATGTCCATAAAGATCCGTGTGCCTGTTGGGGGTAGCCCCTTGCTGTTGTATATGTGGTTACTTGATCACATGCATTTGATAGCTAAACTTGCTATGGGAGGGTATTGTAATGCCCCCAAAAATTTGGAGCTCCGCCACCCCGAACTCCCTGGTCATTAACCTATCGGATCACATCAAACCTTTCAAATCTGTTCACCAACACATACTCTAAATCATCTGATCCAACACCGATCCAAGTTCCTTAAAATAAAAGAATTCAATAACTGCTTAAACTTAACTATTAAAACCTATGTTCTTAATATCCTGATATAATGAATTGACGGTACAGACCCTCGCAGGGGTCACATTACCCAGTAATGATGGGCTCATCGGAATCTTACACAGACTCTAACCTATTCCCGAACATGCGACAACTGATCGTCACCTGTAGAAGGGAGTCAAACGAAGGGTGAGCTTTTGAGAGCTTAGTAAGGTCGTACGCAAAGCAATCTTGGAGGGAGTTACCACAATTCAAAGACAAACAGTTACGACAGTCTGACAAGAACAGGGAAGCGTTTCACTCTGTCCCTTTTGATAAGATATTCAGATAACTCAGACATTCTTGAAGTGGTCAATGCAGACATAATGCACATAAATTCTGAAGATACTGATCATGGGTGGTAGCGGTGCCATACAGGCAAGGCTAAAAAAATGTACATATGCATTATGTACCAGAATACTAGTCCATTTAAGTACTAGCCTGCATTCAATGCAGGATTCAGACCAGCCTTATAGCGCTCGTCTCAGAACAAAACAAAACATATTCTCATGTCAGTATAGAGAAGACATATATCACAAAATCAACACATAGATCAATGCTCAATATGCAACAAAAGGTGAGCACTAACAGTAATTCAATAATTGAACCAGGTTCAACATCAGGGTTTACTTGACAATAACAGATCAATATCAATTTGTACATAGAGTTCAAGAACGGTCATAAATAAACAAAAGAATAATTGCGAAAATGAACTGATGGCTCGAGGTTCAGATAGAAACCCTTACCTGGATCTACAGCTAAATTAGTTAACCGAAAGTCTTTAACTTTAAGCTAAACGAAATAATCGAATCATTAGAATATAGTCTACAGTAAAATATTATAACTTAATAGGGACTCACACATACTCCCAAAATGAACCTCCCTCACCACATATGTAAAATTATCAAAATGTCCTCGAGGTGTAAAATTATCAAAATGCCCTCGAGGTGTAAAATTATCAAAAAGCCCCTCTCGGACTTAAATCACCCAAACGGCCTTCCCGTAAGTAGAATCACTAAAATAAGCTTCCCATATGTGAATTTATGCAACAATACCTTAGGTAAAATTACCAAAATACCCCTTCGGGGGCAAATTATCAAAATACCCGTGTTACACTTAAATCATCAAAATAATCTTTCTGTAAGCCAAACCACTAAAATATTCTCACCGTATGTAACTTTACTAAAAAATACCCTTTATGGGTAAAATTACCAAAATACCCCTTGGGTGGCAAATTACCAAAATATCCCTTGAGGTTTTCGGCACCACAAAAATTCCAAGATATCTTAAAATGCTATTTTAAGCATCTTGATATCATTTCTAGCCTAAAAAGTATTTTAGAGAATTTTCGTTTGAAAATTTCGGGTCAGTGTCTGGACTGAGAGCTAAAAGGCAGTTTCAGAAAAAAAAATAAGTATCGACCTCAGAATGGCATAAACTTTTAGATAATGAATCATAATTAGTAAAATAGGGTTTTAAAAAAATCATATTAAAATAACTTGGTTTACAATGCTAAATAATTTGATAAATTTCTTTAATTGGTACCTTAATTTAGCACCCTTTGCGGATCTCGAAAATTCCCAAAAAAATTCAGAGTGTACGTCTTGTGAAAATATTGAGGGTTACTGCTATTTCAAAAAATTTGTTAAAAAATTTGCCTAATTATTTTTATATCTTTAGTGACGAAAACGGTCATTGTTCAAATCAACCCACATAGTGTTTCACCTTTTGTACACGCACTTCATCTTTAACCTTCAATCAGATGCACACCTGGGTGCATACTTCTCACAATCATGCATGAATTTCCTCAATAACTCATCTTAAATCAATTAAACTTATTACAATCCAATCATTCATGCCCTAACCCATTAATTTACACCATTACACACAATCATACACACTAGCAACCTGAAGAATACACACACACACACACACACACACACACACACACACACACATATATATATATATATATATATATATATATATATATATATATATATATATATATACACCATGTATATTCAACCGAATTTCAACTAAGTTTCCACAATTTTGCAATTAGGGTTTAAGATCATACCTTAATGGGTTTAGCTTCTTCCTCCTTTTTTTCTTCCCCTCCTTCTTCTTCCTTCTTTTTCTTCCTTCCCTTTGTTTTCCTTCTCCCCGCTGGTTTCTTCTTGTTCCTGTTCTTTGGTTGTTCTTGACTTCCCTTTATTTCCACTTTACACCCCCAACCAATTTTCTTTTGTATTTTCACTTCATGATTCTTATCCCCACAATAGTTTATTATTTCCCAACACTTAATCAGCTCAATTAATCAAGAGGTGGCAAACACTCGGCTGAATTCTTCCCAAATTGTGACACCTTTGCAAACTTTTAAAATTTACACTTTGGCCTCCTAGTTTCTAAAATTGCATTTTGACCTCTCTAGTTTAGAAAAATTACGCTTTGACCCCAAGGCCATACTAACCCCTTAACACCTAATTATCATTAAAATGATGCTACATAATAAAAATATGAATCTCGTTCACCATATTTTTCAAAATTACAAAAATAATCCTAAAATTTTCAAAAATTGCATTTTTGCCCCAAGATTTTTTTAAGCTTACATTCTCCACTAATACCTAAACATTACTCAAATTGAACACCCGTTTATTTTTTTGAGCTCAAGTGGTTATTTTTACCGACTCCCAAAGTTCAAAATATTACAGGTATTGCCTTAATGCTTTCTATTCTCGGCCTTTACTCTTTGAAGTTCGTTCGGGCCTTGATGAATGGACTCGTTTCTTCGGTGTACGGGAGTCCAAGGATATTCACTGGTTCTATCCTTGGCGGGGAATTCGTGGTTCTGCCGTACAGACTTTCGGAGATTATGGTGTTTCTCTTTTGGGGTATTGATATTCCATTTTCTACTTTTCTTGTCAGATTTTGAGACAATTCAAACATAACACAGGTTGTCCTGGACTTCTATAGTACCTCGCTACCATGGACAATACCATTATCCCATCTGTGATCAAGGCTGCTCTAAAGGGTTGGGGTTCTCCTCCCTATTTTGATCGTTTCATTAAAGGCGACACCTTCATTGACTGTATAGAGCCAATTGCTCTAGTGCTGTCTGAGGAGTATATTTCTTGACTCTAGTTTCATGTTGATAAGAGAGCTCAGGCTTTAGACAGCCGACTGAGGGCAGAGTTGAATTGGGATTTTTTGAGTGCTTACGAAGTAAGATCTCTAGAGCAAGCTAAGGATGAAGCTCGTGCTACTATTGGGTTAGGATCAGAGGTATCTAATTCTGGCAAATCTTCTCAAAGCATAGTGTAAGGTTTCCATCATCCCCAAGCAGAAGGTGAAGTTCGAGTTACTTGGATCAGGCAGTCTTGGATTAGTTCCCAATTATTTGAGAAAAAGTTCGATATTGGAGGGAATCCAATAGGGTCTTTACATATGGATGAGCCTTGGGGACACCCTTCTTTGCTGTTTAAGGAGAAACCACCAAAAAGGACTCTGTCTACCAAAGCTATTCAGAAGCGGGAAGCCAGTGTGGATGCTTATCTCGAGGGTCGATTTGATCGTAAGGGTAATAAAGGTAAAGAGAAAGTGGATGAAGATTGGTTTTTCAATTGGAGGAAGGTATTCCAGTGTCTCAAAGGTTGAATTACAAGAAAAGTATGGAGACATAGAAGTCAATCATGAATGATGCGGGCAGTTTGGCTTTATATAAGATGAAACAAATTTGGATGAATATCCCATAGGTTCTTGATAGGACCTTGAATTTTCTTTTTGCCCTAAGTTTTGCCTAGGCCACCCTTTGCATGGTTATCATCCTAGCCGATATTTTTCTCCTTTTTTTTTCTAGCATTTCTTATTTTCATTTTTTGTTCGCCCTAACTTTTTCCTAGGCTGGTCTTTACAAGGTTTTTGTCCTAGCAAACATTTTTATTTTTCTCAGGAATGTAGCCAGTATAGTAGCCAGTGGAGTAAAAGACTTATATTAAAATTTGACTGTACCCAAGATAATTTTACGGGCTGCCTACGTACCTCCATCTACATGTTACATCAATTTGTGTGTGCTGAAAAAATGTTTTTACTGAGGATCAGGTCATTCGTAGTTCAATTACAAATATCATTCAAGCATGATATTTCTTTAGTTGGTCTAGATTAACTAATCGTGACAACTCAATTTCATCTAAATCAATTAACAACGCTGCACCTTCAGTCATATAGGGATCTGATCAGTTGGGTTTAAATTTTCCTCACAACTTTCAAAATTCTCCAATGTTCTCTTTCAATGCCAGGTCTCTTTCTTTCAGACTATGCCTTTTCACTCTCTTATTACAGGTTCGGGCAATTCACTTCTGGTAACCCTGGATGTGATATAATTCCTTCAGCCTTTTCTCATCTGCTAGCGCCAAATCTTTGAATCTGCATCTTACCCAATCTTCCTCCGCTATTTGATTCTCCAACAATACCCTCAGAGAATCCATTTCCAATTCTATCGGAAGTATGGCTTCCATGGCATAGACTAGTAAATATGAAGTAGCAAGGTCGAGAGGGCGTTGGAGAGCTTATCCAGCCAACTCTTACAGGAATCCATCATTTTACTTAGCATGTTCTTGATGTTCTTGTTGGTAGCCTCAGCAGCCCATTAATCTATGGTTAGTATGGTGACGAGCGATGTGGGATAGTACCGTTCTCCTCGGCTATCTGAGACTTCTCCTTCAAAATGTAGCCTTTTATCTAAGATCAACTCCTAATATCACTGTGTAACAAGAGGTACCCTAAGGGGTTGTGGAGGCTGTCTTCTCTTGGTCCTCTGGATCCATTTTTATCTAGTTATACCCTGCGAAGCAATTAATGAAGGATACCAACTCATACTTGGTTGTATTATCTATTATCAGGTATATAGGCAAAGGAAAATCATATTTAGGATAAGCTCGGTTTAGGTCTCGGTAGTTGACGCACATCCTGACTTGACCGAAGGTTTGGGAACATGTATGATGTTGACTAACTAGGTGCGGTAATCAATCACTCTGATAAGTCCAATGTGGGGTAATTTCATCACCTCCTCCTTAACTTTGAGGGACCACTTCGGTCTCAGTTTGGGAGTTTTTGCTCGACAGGTTTGGCTTCAGGTTGGGTAGGTAGCTGGTGTTCCACTGATGGATCTATAATGAGCATGTCACTATATTACTAAGCAAATACATCAACAAATTTTCTAAGTAGTGCAGTAATCTCTTATCTTTCTTTTGTCATATAGACTAGCTTTTATTTTGATTTCTTTTTATTTTTGGGGGTGCTTATGTTAACTTTGACTGTTTCATCAGCCACTCGCTTGACACGACTAAATTCCCGATTTTCAATTTCTTTCATCATTTCTTTTAAATATTTTTTTTCTCTTTTGGGTCCATTAGTTGTGATTCATCATTAACTGAGTTGATTATCTCATCATAACCTATTTTAGCAACCAACGGACAAGAGAAATCAATCATCACATTATCAATCTAGTAGTCTGTAAAAACATAGTAGGTAAGAAAGTTTAAATTGGCTAAGGTGATATAAGCATTCAAGTCTTTCGATACCGAAGCATCTTTGATAGCAGGTATCCCTTCTGTAATCTCTCCCACAGTTAACAGTCTGTACTCGATCATCCAATTCTACGCATCCCCTGTGCTGAAGTGATTAGGCTGGTTGGGTTTATGATTTGGTTGTTCACTTCACAGATAAGCACCGAGATGAGCTTATTTGTAAAGCATGTTGTCATCGCTTCCAGCTCTATCAAATCCATCGAATATGAAACTCCTTTAGTACCCGACTCGGTCTGTACTGGCAATTTACCGTCTTTGACCAACTCATGGTCATAGAATATCTCTTATCTTTAATCTAATTCCTGGCTTTGACATTGTCACTGGCTTTGGAAATCCCTATAAGGGCCTACGCTCTTCTCGCTTTCCTTATCTTTCTTGGCCTGGGCGAGTTTCCAGATAGCTTCCTTCTTCACCTTTTTGGTCGGTTATATCCTAAGCCAAACTGAGTCCTTCTTATTCTCAACATTTGGAAAGCTGGGAATTCCTTGACAGTTTTAGCCTAAGCCTTTTTCGGGAAGTAATAGAATTTCCTCATTATGGGGAGCACGGTTGTACTGCTGTAAGGGGCAAAGATGAGGAAGTTTTTACCGTGACAAACTTCCTCATACTCAAGAACTGAACCGGATAATCCATCCAACGAATCATGCAGCAACTGAACACTATCTTTCTGTATTTGTCTTATTCAAGGCAACTACGATCTCCCATTATGGTGAAAACAACATTATCTAACACAAACTTTACCTTCTGGTGCAATATAGAGGGAATTGCACCCACAAAGTGTATCCAAGGTTTTCCCAATAGAAGGTTAAAGGCAGCAGCATATCGAACACTTGAAACTCAACATCAAAGCTAGTCGTACCTACAGTCTTCGGGAGCTTCGCTGTACCAATCACTTCATTTCAGTTATTGTCAAAGGCTCGAACGACTTGATTGAAAGGGGTGAACTCCGATTTGTCAATGTCAAGGGCTTGAACAGTGGCGTAGAAACAAACATTTAGGGCATAACATTTGTCTATGAGGAATAAAAGAACCTTTTATAAAGTGCTTGCATAGTAATATAATTTGTGGTTCGCTCCTGATTTTGACAAATCTGAGTCAAAAAAGGTAAGGACATTTCCTTAACGTATAGCCCCTAGCACTTGGGACAAGTCTCTGGGTTGGGTTTGGATTAGTATCTGGGCTTTACTGAGTAGTTTGATAAGGGCTTGATGGTAGAGTATGAGGCAAATAGTAATCTCCATATGGAAATGATGGCTTGAAGGAAGAGAGCCAAATGCCCAACAAGGTCACCCAGCAGACAAACCAAAAGGGATACAAAAATGTTTGAAAATAAAACTTACAGATGTACGTAATTTTAACGTAAGAGATACGAGGCAAAATTTTGAAAAGCCAAACAGATCGTTATACAAAGATAAACACTAGAAGAGCCATTCAGGTTTAAGGTCACACATGTCATCACTGACGCGAGGGACTAGGTTCAGAAAATAAGATCATGATCTCTAATTCATCCCACTGAACTATCCAACATTTCAATCCACGTAGATAATTCAGAAATAGAGACGTCACACACACACACACTTGACATGGCTCACAAGAATACATATAGATACCCATCCACTCATATAAGTTGGTCAGAAACAAGCTACTAAGGCAATGTGTACTTACAACTCATGCTACTGACTTACACCCATAGGTCATAAAAAGTAAAGTGGTGGAAATAAAAATAGGCATTGACATGACAACACACGACACAAACAACTACGAGTGAGATTGCAGTTCACCAATCAAAAGACGGTGAACCATGACAAGAACATTGTTGACTGAAAAGTTCAAAGAATTTTTTTGGTATGAGACATAAACGAGGTTGGACTGGAGCCAATAACACAGACTATTTTAGTCGGCAATAAATAGTACTAGGCTTTGATTCCAAGCATCAAAGCAGCATGGCTACATCATGTTGATAGGACAATAATACCAACAAAATAAATTACAAGAAGACTTTAGAATGGCAAATCAGCATGAAAAATGAGACAAGTGTTAGGGAAGCATTAGACGAGAAGTTGTTATGCAGATTTGATAGAATAAAATTGAAGGCTAGATGCCTTCATCAATTCGTTAATACATGAGGGAATAATGGTGGTAAATTAGAAACCTTATGCCACTTCTGGCGAACCGCCTCGGAAAAATATCAAAATAGGATTTTATGGAGTCGCCATCTTATTTATGTAAGGGAAAATAAGAAAACCTAGAAATGACTCTAAAATATCTGAAAAGATGACTGGTCTGTCAAAAGCAAGAGAGGGGTTTAGGGACTAAGTTACGCAATGAACCAGGTGTTAGGCACTCGCCGCGCCCTTTCGGATTTTACTTCATTTTTATTAAATTTTGGCCTTAAAACTTGTAACAACTAACCCTAAGTTAATTTTGTCTTAAACTCAATATCAGGGGTTGAATTGCCTACGTATCCAATCAAACTAATTGGAATCAAAATCGTCATAGTTCGACTGTGGTCCTACAAGAAGTAATCTACATTTCGAACCTAGACGTAGACAAATAAATGTAAAAGATTCTTTTTCAGTTTTTAAATAGAAATTTAATTACGGGATTGAGAGACAATCTATATGATTTCTTAAGCTAGAAATCTAGTAAAGGTTACCTCATGAAGTACCTTGCCTTGAAGACTTGGGGATGCTCTCCGAAGGATCCATGATGCAAAGACTAAAAGACTTTTAAAGAGTGAGTATGAACGGCTAAAATTCTCGAGGGAGATAATATATCACTTCATAAAGAAATGGTACCCCAAGGTCTTAAGAGAACACGCTTTCTGAATCCTGAAAATGAAGGCGAAGCCTTATTTTATAGTGCTCAAGATCACATAATCTGATAAGATTGTCTATGCCAACCATCAAGGCTAGAGATAATTTAGAAGAAGTAATGAAATCACAGATTGACAAAAGTCAATTATTAACCAGCTGGTTAGTCGAACCTGCTGGTTCATCCCATAAATTAAAAAATAATTTTTTAAAAGATTTTGAGGCATTATCTGACACTATTTTTGGTAATTATCTCTTATTTCGCAGGTGAGATGTACCAGATTCGAGATAATTCATTTCATAGTCATAAAATAGATTAATTCGATCTTTGCATCAAAGATAATTCATAGATCATTTTTCAAAATTATCTTGACAACTAAATCAATTAAATAATATATCTAGACCTTGGATTGGGTTGAACTTGACACGATTGGACTAAACCGATGGACTGGCCATGCAACTGCACTAGATTGATGGACTAGACATGCAACCGGACTAGACTGGGACAATTAAATAGACTGGACCAAATTAACTAATTTGGTCGCATTACTAGGGCTAAACTCAATAATGCACTCTAATAAATTACGAAGCCTATTGTTTATTTAATTATTAATGACTACAAAAATAGGGTGTTTATAGAGCCCCTCGGTAATGGAGCTCGCTTGCGGGCGAACATCACCGAAAAAGGGACAACACATTTTTATAGTAGAAACACGAAAAAGACCACAAGACCCAAAGACAGAATCAAAGACTCACACACATACGAGGTTGGACCTTTACAAGCTTCATACGTATCCTTAGAAAGGAATCATGCCAATGTAATTTGTAAATGGTAAGAGTATTGTTCAAAGCTGGAGCCAATAGTAACAACAATTGGTCGTCCAGGAATCTGAAAAAGTCACATCCAAAAGTTAGAGCCAACAATGCATCACAAAGCGGTTTGTCGTCTAGGTAGATAGGAATAACAAGTCTAGAAGCTAGAGCCAACAATGCATCACTAAGTAGTTGGTCGTCTAGGCAGAAGATAATACTTGGTCTAGAAGTCGGAGCCAACAACGTGTCACTAAGCGGTTGGTGTCTACGAGGATAAGAATAACAAGTCTAGAAGCCGAAGCCAATAACGCGTCACTAAGCGGTTGGTCATCTAGGCAGCCACGGTTTATATCTAAGAGCTGGAGCCAAAAACGCATCTCTGGCGGTTGGTCGCTTAGGTATAAGAAAGGAGGCAATCCTAACAGCTGGAGCCAACAACGCGTCACTAGGCGGATGGCCACTTAGGTATAACGATATATGTCCAAGGGCCAGAGCCCACAAGCGTCACTAAGTAGGTGGTCGCTTGGACAAATAAGAAAGCGCATCACTCAAAGTCGGAGTCAAAAATACTATGAAGACAAGAGGTCACTGAGTGTTGAATATATTAATGTAACTGATATGAAGAAAATGTTGCCTTTAGCAACATGCATGAGATTTTGTACTGGCCTTATATCGTACAAAAATCATTAAGTTGAGCAATAGATTCAAAAACTCAGATTGCTAAACAACCCAAGGGTAAGGTAGTAAACATACACAAACAAGCACGCAAACACACAAATGCTGGATAAAAACGCCCATGGGAGAATGCACATATATCATGCAAAATACACAAGTGCTTTATTATTTATTAGAGTGCATTATTGAGTTTAGGCCGAGTAATGGGACCATTAATTAATTTACTCCAGTCTAGTTTAACTGTTCTAGTCTGGTCCAGTTGCATGTCCAGTCCACCAGTCTAGTCCAATTGCATCTCCAGTCCATGAGTTTAGTCCAATCATGTCAAGACCAGTCCAGTCCAAGATCTAGATTTTAATATTTATTTTTGTTTGTCTAGATAATTTTGGAAAATGATGTGTGAATTGTTTTTGATGCAAAGATCAAATCAATCTATTTTTATGGTTAGAAAATGAATTATCCTAAGTATGGTACATCTCACCTACAAAATCAAAAATAATTACCTAAAATAGGGTCAGATAATGCCTCAAAATTTGAATTTTTTTTTAATTTGTGGGATGAACGAGACCGTTTTCGACTAACCGGCTGGTTTATTGACTTTTGTCAATCTACAGTTTTATTATTTATTCTGACTTATCTTCAGCCTTGCAGATTGGCATATCCAGTCTTATCAGATTCTGTGACCCTGAGCAATATAAAAACGGGCCTTGGCCTTTATTTAGGGATCAGAAAGCTTATTCTCTTTAGAGCTTGGGTACCATTTCTTCGTTAAGCGATATGTTATCCGTTTCTTGAGTCTTCAAGGCAAGCTACTTCAATAGATAATCTTTACTAACTTCCTAGCGTAGGAAATCATATAGATTATCTCCCGATCTCGTACTTGCATTTTTATTTAGGAAAATGGAAAAAGAGTCTTTTACATTTCTTCGTCTACGTCTAGGTTTGGAATGTAAATTACTTCCCGTAGGACCAAAGTCAAACTACAACAGTTTTGATTCTGATCAGTCTGATTGCATACGTAGGCAATTCGACCTGTGATAGCGAGTTCAAACCAAAAACATAAAAATTAACTTAGGGTTAGTTTTATCG
Source organism: Escallonia herrerae (assembly GCA_033070095.1). Classification (NCBI taxonomy): domain Eukaryota; kingdom Viridiplantae; phylum Streptophyta; class Magnoliopsida; order Escalloniales; family Escalloniaceae; genus Escallonia; species Escallonia herrerae. Next base: position 738,982 of record JAVXUP010000079.1, on the reverse strand, counting down.
TATTTTGCATGTTACATGATTTTAAGGCCGAAGTTCAATAAAAATGAAGTAGAGACTAAAAGGACGCGGCGGTGCCTAATACCTTCTCCTTGCGTAATTAAGTCCCTCGAATCCCTCTCTTGATTTCGATAGATTAGTCATTCTTTTGCACATATTTTAGAGTCATTACTAAGTTTTTCTTATTTTAATTTGATCAAATAAGATGGAGACTCCATAAAGTCCCATTTTTGGGATTTTCTAAGGCGTTCGCCACAAAGGCGACTCTGCTTGGGAACAAAAACAACAAAGAGGACTAGACTTAAAAGTTTTTCTTAATTTTTGGCCTTGTTGTATTTTATACATATATTGTGGCATGTACAATATGATATAACTGTGGTACTTGTGCTTTTATATACATACCACACACACGCTCACGTCTTATCTTGACCCACCTATTCGAGAACGACAATTGAAGCCATTGGTCCTTCTGGTCACAAGCCAATCTTTCGATTGAGGTCTCAACTCCACGGCCTCGTACTAAAGATTCTTCCTAGTATCCTGGTATATTAAAAGACTTGTATACCTACTGGTGATCTCCAATTATTCATTCTTAGTTACGGGCGGGAAGTATATGGTATAGTCGAGCCGATGGGATGACATTTACACCGGCGTTGAAAGAGAAACCACATACCCGGACCATTCAATATTTTGCCATTTGTTGAGAGAATATCTATATTGGCATATGTCATGTTGGCAGGGAAACCAACTAGCATTTTGTAAGCTAATATGATAATTTCGCGGAAAGGGTAACCTTTGATTAACTAGCCAATAAACCATGCTCCCAACCGGACGGGTAGTCGGTACATGTATAGATTTCAATAACTGCTCAAACTTAAATATTAAAACCTAGGTTCTCAATAACTGGAGTCCTGATAGAATGAATCAACAGTACAAACCCGTGCAGGGGTCACATTACCGAGTAGTGACGGGCTCATCGAAATCTAATATAGACTCTAACCCATTCTGGAACATGCAACAGCTGGTCGTCGCCTGCAGAAGGGAATCAAATGAAGGGTGAGCTTTTGAGAGCTCAGTAAGGTTGTTTAAGGACTACAAAAAGAATTACCAAACGACTCCAAAGGATCCAACCAATGATTCTTCTTCGAAATACCTCAACCAATTCGAAGAGTTCAATGATTTCCAAGATGATCGAAATTCATCATATGTAGATACCAAAATAACAATAACAATCATGATAGTTTCCATACGATCAGTAAAAGATCACTTCCAAAGTCATCATTTCCGAAGTACCCCGAAAATTTCTCAAGGACTTCAACACAAGCACAAATCATTCAACCATACTTTCCAATCATTTCTGCCCACACCAATACACACTAAATCCTCTAATACACATAAATTATGGAATAATTCACGGATACAATTCAATGATAATTTTTTTAGAGTTTCAAAAGAATTATAATTACTTCGATCAGATATCAAAGAAAAATTTTAGATATGATGCAGACAATCATAGATACACCGACTAGTCTGTCAAGGTACTAGCCCACACCAATGCACCGACTAGTCCCTCAAGGTACTAGCCCACACCAATGCACTGACTAGTCCATCAAGGTACTAGCCCACACCAATGCACCGACTAGTCCATCAAGGTACTAACCCATACCAATACACCGACTAGTCCATCAAGGTAATAGCCCACACCAATGCACCATCTCATGTCAATGTACAGAATGACAACAATTCGATAATGCCACATGTTATTTAATGCTCAATAAGTGTTAGATAATGAGCATCGATAAGAGATTCCATAAACGTTTTAAGGCTCAATGAAAGGTTTTTAAAGCAAGTAATGCAACTTCTATCAACATAATAGAGTTCAACGAATAGGGATAAAAAATCAGAATGACATACGATTATCAAATTTGCTCAGCATGCAATAACAGGCAAGCATCACAAGCTTTCCAAATGACCGATTCCGGTTCAATATTGGGGTTTCCTGGGTAATAACATGTTGATCTCAATTCATACCTCAGGGTTCTGATTTAGTAATAAGTAAATTAAAGGAGTACTTGCAAGTACGAGTCATCAAAATAAGGGTTCGGACAAAAGTCTTTATCTAGAATTCAAATAGAATCCCTTACTGGATCCGCAGCTAAATTATCCTAATCGGAAGTCTTTCGCTTTAACCTAAATGAGACAATCAAATCATCCGGACATTGCCTACCATAAAACATTATAACTTAATACGGACTCACATATGCTCCCAAAATGAACCTCCTTTATCGCATATATAAAATTACCAAAATGCCCTTAGGTATAAAATTACCCAAATGCCCCTCTCGGACTTAAATCACTCAAACGGCCTTCCCGTGAGTAGAATCACCCAAATAACCTCATTGTATGCCAATTTACCTCAAAATACCTTTTATAGGTAAAATTACCAAAATACGCCTTTTGGGCGACAAATTACCAAAATACCCCCTTTACACTTAAATCATCAAAATGATATTTCTGTAAGTCAAATCACTAAAATATTCTTACCATATGTAACTTTACTCAAAAATACCCTTTATGGATAAAATTACCAAAATACCCCCTTAAGGTGGCAAATTACCAAAATGTCCCTGGGGATTTCCAGCATCGAAAAAATCCCAAAAAATCTTGAAACGTTATTTTAAACATCCTGATATTATTTTTGACCTAAAAAATATTTTAAAAAATTTCACCCAAAGATTCTGAACCATTGTCCAGACCGAGTGCTAAAAGGCCAGTTTCAGAAAAAATAAAAATATACCTATCGGCCTTAGAATGGCACAAAATTTTAGACAGTGAATCATATCAGTAAAATAAGGTTTCCATAAAATTTTCAGATTAAAATGGCTTTGTTTACTATGCTATAAATCAATAATTTCTCCTAATCTATACTCTAATTTAGCATCCTTTGCGGACACCAAAAATTTCCAAAAAATTTCAGAGCGTAGGTCTCATAAAATATTATGGGTTTCTGCTTTAGACTTTGTCTAATTTTGGCCTTAACTATTTATAAAATTTGGATAAGGACTGATTAATTGATTTTCTACCTTTAGTGACAATTACAGTTACTATTTAGATTTGCAGACGCACACCATCACACCTTTTTCACACACAGCGGCATCTTCTTCCTCACGACTGGCACACACAGACATGCACCATTCACACACTCACCCATGGATGTCCATTATTTCCCATTTCTATATCACCCTCTAACACATTAATACACAACTCTTATACACCTATATACACTACACATATACACACAATTATACACATACAGTCCACTCAACCGAAGAACACACACACACACACACACTGTCACACATTCTACACCCACACACAGTCTCGTACACTAAAAACACCTCAATTCCAGCCACATGAAAGCTTAATATATAAGGTTCCACCAAAATTATTCATAAAGCCACTCATCCATGACACCTTGACACGACACAACACAAAGAAAACACACAACACTTACTGAAACACACACTCTGTTATCACACTAAAATCAAAATCAAAATGAAAGCTTACCCTTAGAAAGAACACTTTGATTCTCTCTCTCTCTCTCTCTTTCTCTCTCTCCTCTTTCTTCTTCTTTTGCCCTTTCCTTCCCCGAGCTCCCTGATTTCCCTCTATTTTTTTCGTGCTCTGCTTCTCTGCTCCTGGTCTACTATTTATTCTTATCTTCTTTGTTCCTTTCCCAAAATGGAAAGGTTATCTTCTTCTTCTTTTTCTTATTTGCATTTTTGCCCCCTACGAATTCTTCTTTCCATTTTATTCTATGCTTCATTATATATTCTATTATTAAATAGTTTAATTTAACTTAGTCATCAACCTAGTAGGAGGTGGCAACATTTTAGATATGTTTTTTCCCAAATTGCAAATTAGTCCCCAGAAACTTCCATAATTACAAAATGACTCCAACTTTTATATAACTACATCAAAGCCCCAAATCTTATTCTAACCTACATTAATTTAATTAAATGTCCCCAAAACATATACTGTTACTCATTTCATTATTTTTCGTCATAGAGACATTAATTTACAGTTATGTCCCCACATTTTCCAAAATTATGAAGATGCCCCCAGAATTTCAAAAATTATCTTTTTATCCCAAAATTATTTTAAGCTCCCATACTGTACTAATACCCGAGCATTGCTCAAAATTAGGGCCGGGCCCGTTTAATTTTTGGGTCCCGAATGACTATTTTAAACAGCTCTCAAAGTTCGGGATATTACATAAGTTACCTCGGGTATTATCATGGGAAGCTACTACGGAGCCTATGAGGAAATTCACACCGTTGAATGCGCCACTCCCCAAAGTCTTCGAGTAGTTGCTAAGGAAAGGGATGATATCTAAGTTACCTCCTACCCATATGCTAGCAATGATACCTGAAAGATACGATGTGCATGCATTTTACTATTATCATCATCAAGCATTCGATAGAGAAATGCATTATGCTTCGACATGCCATACAAGACCTCATCGACATAGGCAAAGTCCCCCCTCCTGTTAGGCCAAATGTTTGAAAGGAACCTTTGCCGCCTCACAGGGTTAGTTGCATTGATGATAGCTGGTAGTTCATGGATCCGACCGTCTTTATTATTCTAGCCAACCAGCTAGTGGAGAAGTCAATTTTATTGTATAATTCTCTACCGTAGTTTTTGATGTGATTACCTGGGAAGAGTTAATGGAATGCTAGACCTTCACTGTTAAGGAAGAGTATGATGAAGAAACCGATTTTATGTTTAGACCCAGTGCCAATATATCCTACCTAACCTGATCAAGCTGAGTATACTAGACCCCACCCTAACTAATGACATCTAAGTCATTGTTTTCTCAAGACCTTCTGAATGATAAAGTCCTTAGACAGTTGAAGAAAGCCCAAGCAAACATTCCCATATGTGGACTGTTATCTGCCTCATACTCCCACCGTCAAGACCTCATCAAACTACTTAGCAAGGCCCGGATAGCAATCAAAACCAACATAAAAGACCTGTCCTAAGTATTACGGGTTATACATTACGATAATGTCCTCACTTTTTCAAGTTAGATTTGCCAAAATTGGGACCAAGCCACAATGACGAGCTCCATATCACCATGCAAGTGCTTGATAAAGAGGGTTTCCTTAATTCTCATAGACAATAGTTCTACTCCAAAGGTTTGTCCCATATGCACTGTTCATGCCCTCAGCATTAACCCCTCAAAGTTCACACCTTCCAACCAAGCCGTCTGAGCCTATGACAATACCTGAAGAGAAGTAATCGGTACAATTAAGCTCTTGATCACTGTGGGAACCACTAGTTTTGATGTGGAATTTCAAGTGTTGGGTATACCTACTGCATTTAACCTATTGAAAAGGCTGTGGATACACTCTTTGGGAGAAATTGCCTTTACATTGCACCAGAAGGTCAAGTTTGTGTTTGATAATGCCGTCTTTACCATAATGAGAGATTCGCAGTTTTCTCAGGTCGGACAGGTAGAAAAGGACAGTGTTTAGGGGTCACACAATTTGCTTGATGTTCTGCTCAGAAGATTCAGAATGGATAACTAGGTTTAGTGTCTTGAGTATGAGGAAGTTTGTCATGGTGAAAACTTCCTCACCTTTGCCCTTTATAATAGTATGGAAGTACTACCCATGTTGAGGAAGTTCTACTACCTCAATCGAAAAGGTTTAGGCTGAAGTTGTTTAAGAATCCCTAACTTTTCAGACGTCAAGAACAAAAAGGACCAATTTAGCTTAAGATACAAGTCGACCAAAAAGGATAAAAAGGAAGCCATTTGGAAGCTTGCCCAGGCCAAGAAGGATACAGAAAGCAGGCAGCACATGAATGTTAATGGCATGACCAAGGTCCCTACCATGAACAGACGCTTTGTCAAAGAAGGAGAGAGCGGGCCTTTTATGGATTTCCAAAGCTAGTCTACAATGCCGAGACCGAAAAGCAGATTAGAGGAAGGAAGATATTTTACAACAACAAGTGGATCGAAGATGAGGAACTGCTAGTATGGATGTATGGATAGAGTCGGGTATCGAAGGAATTTTAGATTGGATGGATGTGATGGAACCGAAAGGGATGACAACATGCTTCATTGATATGATTATCTCGATGGTTATCTTTGAGGTGGACAACTAGATCATGAACCCAGCAAGCCTAATCACTACAACACATGGGGATGCATGGAAGTGGATGGTCGAGTACGGACTGCTGACTGCGGGAGTGATTACAGAAGGGAGTCATGCTGCCAAAGATGCTCCCAAACCAGAAGACTTGTATGCTTATGTCACCTTAGCTAATTTAAATTTGCTCACCTACTATATTTTTCCAGACTATTTGATTCATAATATGATGATTGATTTTGATTATCCCATGGTTGCTGATATAGGTTATGATGAATTAATCAACTCGGTTAATGATTAGTCACAGTTAATGGACTCGGAAGAGAAAAATTATTTAAAAAAATTATGAAAAAAATAAAAATTGAGAATCTAGTTGTGTCAGGCCAGTGGCTGAAGAAACAGTCAAAATCAACACAGGCACCCTTAAAAATGTGAAAGAAATCAAAATAGGGGCTAGTCTACATGAGAATGAAAGTGAAAAAATCCCAGCACTCCTTAGAGAATTTATCGATGTATATGTTTGGTCATATAGTGACATGCCCAGTATAGACCCATCAATCGTGGAAGACCAACTACCTATTCAACTTAAAGCCAAGCCTATCAAATAGAAACTTTGTATGTTGAGGCCAGAGTGGTCTCTTAAGATGAAGGAGTTGAATATGAAGTTACTCTGTATTGGATTCATCAGAATGATTGAATACCCTACCTGGATAGCTTACATCGTTCTCGTTCCCAAACCTTCCGGTCAATTCAAGATGTGGGGTACGACTACCAGGATCTAAATTGAGTTTCTCCCAAAGATGACTTTGTTTTTCCCATCATAGATAATACGGCCGAGCATGAGTTGGTATCCTTTCTTGATTGTTTCATGGGGTACAACTAGATAAAGATGGCTCTTGAGAATCAAGAAATGATAGCCTCTGTAACCCCTTGGGATACCTTTTGTTACACTGTAGTGCCTTTAGGTTTGACAAAGCTAGTGTTGCATACCAACGAGCTGCTACCACCCTTTTTCATCATATAATTCATAAAGACGTAGAGGTGTATGTGGACGATATCATCAACAAGTCAAGAAAGTGAAAAGATTATTGCATTGTGTTAAGAAAGTGTTTTGAGAGATTGAAGAAGTACAATGTGAGGCTAAACCTGCAAAAGTGTGTGTTTTGGGTCATAATTGGGAAGTTGCTAGATTTTATGGTAAGCAAGCGAGGGACAGATGTGAAGCCAGCCAAAATCAAAGCTATAGTGGAGATGACCCCACCCAGAATAGAAAAGGAGATCCGAGGGTTCCTGGGTAGATTCCAGTAGATTAGCCAATTCATATCCCAGCTAACAACGATTTGTGAGCCTATATTTAAACTGTTGAAGAAGAATTCAACCAAAGAATGGAAACCCTTGTGCCAAAAAGGCTTTGATAAAATAAAATAATACCTTAGCAACCCTCAGTCCTAAGCCCGCCAGTACTCGGCAACCCTTTGTTGCTAAACTTAACCGTGATCGATACTGCAGCGGAGCCATGTTAGCCCAACATTTGGAAAATTCATTGGTTGAGAGGGCCATGAATTGTGTCAGTAAGAAGCTAACTAAATGATAGGTCAATTATCATCCCTAGAGAAGACTTTTGTATCTCTAGTTTGGGTAACACAGAGATTAAGGCATTACTTTTTAGCATAGCGCACTAGATTATTAGCTAGAATGGATACCATGAAGTACTTGTTTGAGTAGCCCCTCCTGTCTAACCACACAGCCAAATGGCTTTTGCTATTGTTCGAATATGATATCACCTATGTCACACAAAATTCAATCAAAAGGAAGGTCGTGGTCAACTTGTTACCAGATTGTCCGATGGATGATGCCAGCCGATGGGAGGTGAGATTCCCAGATGAAGAAGTGTGTATTGTGAACTCAGAAACAAGATGGCCGTTGTACTTCGATGGAGCAGCGAACAACAAGGGTTTAGAGTATGGGACATATATTGTTAATCTCACCAGACGGTGCCCATTCACATACAAAAACCAAGTTGACTTTCGACAATACTAACAACATTGCTGAGTACGAAGCTTGTATCATTGGTTTAGAGATGGCCTAAACCCAGGAGTACGAGATATTACAGTATAAGGAAACTCAGCACTAAGCATATACTAGAACCAGGGTATGTGGAGGATAAGAAATACCGAACCTTGGTATAACGATGTGCAAAATCTTATCTGAGATGGAAAGTACCCTGAAGGATGCTCCATGAAATTCCGAATAACTTTGAGAAGATGGGCGGCACAATAAGTGCGACCAAAGGTTAGATAAGAGACATTATAATGGAGAACACATGTTGTTCATGTTAGAGAGAGGGAGAGCAATCAGATCATGGAGGATATATTTGTAGTTGAGTGTGGGCCACGCATTAATGGTCGGATGCTAAGGAAGAAAACCCTCCGATGAGGATATTATTGGATTACTATGGAACAAGATTATGTCAAGTATGTAAAAATGTGTCACAAGTGTCAAGTGTATGTCAACCTACAATATCTCCCTCCCCAAGAGCTATATAATACGACATCTTTCTGGCCATTCCTAGTTTGACGTGATAGGAAATATCAGTCCTAAAGCCTATAAGGGGCATGAATTCATACTGGTAGCCATAAATTACTTCACGAAGTGGGTAAAGGCTGCGTCGTATGCCATGCTCAATGCCACGAATGTGGGCCAGTTTATCCAAACGAACATCATTTGCCGATATGGAGTGCCCTGGGAATTAATCTCAGTTAAACAGGTTACACTTTGAATAGAAAGTCACATACCTAGCCAAGGAGTGTGGTATCATCCTACACCGCTCATTGCCATCCCGTCTATAGACCAATAGTTATCGAGGCTGCCAACAAGAACATTAACAACATGTTAAGTAAAATGACAAATTCTTGTAGGAGTTGGCCGTATGAGCTCCCATACACCCTCTGAGGCTATAAGACATCAGCAAGAACATTGACCGTGGCTACCCCATATTCACTATTCTATAGCATGGAGGCAGTAGTCCCGATAGATTGGAAGTCAATTCTTTAAGGGTACTATTAGAGAACCGAATAGCTGAGAAAGATTTGGTGAGACAGATTTGGGAGTTCACACCAGTAAATATGAGAAGGCTGAAAGCGTTATATCACATCTAGGGTTACTTGAAAAGGATTACCCGAGCCTTGAACAAGCAAGTATAGTGACGCGGTCTGAAAGAAGGAGATTTGGTGGTAAATGAGAATATTGGACATATTTGGAAACCGAGGAGAAAGTTCAAACCCAACTGGTCAGGCTCCTATATGATCAAAGCAAATCAAGACTATGGGTGTAGCATTGTTAGTCAATTTAGATGGAATTGGATTATCACAATTAGTCAATCTAGATTGACTAAAGAAATACTATGCTTGAGCAAAATTTGTAAGATCTAATCCTCTTTAAGAACACTATTCCAGCACATACAAATTGATATAACACATAGATGAAGGTACGTAAGCAGGCCGTAAAGTTACTTAGGGTGTAGTCAAATTTTAATAAGAGTTTTTTATTCCACTGGCTAAGATACTGACTACATTCTTGAGAAAAATAAAACTGCCTGCTAGGATGAAAGCCCTACAAAGGGTGGCCTAGGAAAAATTTAGGGCAAAGAAAAATGAAATTAAAAAAATGCTAGAGAAAAAAATAATAATGTCGCCTAGAATGAAAACCCTGCAAACGCGACCTAGGCAAAATTTAGGCGAAGAGAAAATTCTAGGTCCTGTTAGCAACCTACGAGATGTCTATCAGCATCTATTTCATCTTCTTTGAAGTCGGACAGTCTACATCATTTATGATTGACTTCCGTGTTTCTATACTTTTTGTAAGTCAACCTTTACGGCACCGGGATCACATCCTTCAATTCTGTTACCAAGAAAACCAGTCTTTCATCCACTTTTATCTTTTCCTGTATTACCATTGTGATCAAACCGACCCTCAAGATAATCATCCACACCAGTTTCCCGTTTCTGAGTAGCTTTGATAGAATGAGTCTTTTTCTAAGGTGTTTCCTTTAGCAGCAAAGCAGGGTGTAACTAGGGCTCATCCATATGCGAAGTTCGTAACAGATTCCCATCAACATCAAACTTCTCTTCAAACAGTTGAGAACGAATCCGAGACCACCTAATTCAAGCAACCCAGATTTCATCTTCTGCTGGAGGATGATAGAATCTTTGCTCTATACTCTGAGAAGACCTGCTAGACTCAGGCGCCTCTGGCCAAGCTTCTTCCTTGTCTTGTTCCAGGGACCTTATTTCACAAGCACTTGAAAAGTCCCAATTTAGCCCAGCCCTCAACTTACTTTCCAAAGCCAACACTTTCTATCAAATATCGTGCCACAACTAATTGATGTACTCCTCAAACAACATTGAGGCAACCAGATTCATACAATCCAATAAAGTGTTGCAGCCTACAAAATGATTAAAATAGGAAAAAGAATCCCAACCTTGGAAACAACTTTGATCACGAAAGGGCTAATGATGTCCTCTACAGCTGCAAAGGTATTGTAGAAGTCCAATACAACCCGTTATATCCAAACTGGCACATAGTCTGACAAGCAAAGTAGAAAATAGAATATCGGTATCCCAAAAGAGAAACACAATAATCTCCAGAAGTCTGAATAAGTGAGCCACGAACTTCCCACCATGGACAATACCAATGAAAAACTTGGACTCCCACACAGAAGAAGCGAGTCCATTCATCTATGCCTGAACGACCTTCAAAGAGCAAAAGGCCAGAACAATACTCCCCCTCAGCAGGTTTGCCTATTAGATGCATGTGATTAAGCAACCACGTATATAGCAACAGAGGGTTACCCCCGACGGACTCTCCTGGGTCTTTATGCAAATCAGTAATGTCATGCAAAGTTTTAGCTACCACTAAGAGGATTAGGGTTTTAGCTTTGGTAGAAACCTGAATCAGTATATTAGCTAGCCTCAGGTCAGCAACCCTAGGGCCAGAAAACATAAGATACTTGGCCACCAAGCATAATGCTAGGGCAGCTACCTAACTACAGGCATACCGTTGATCACGACCACTCAGTTTAGCAAAAAAATATTCTATCACTATGGAGAAAAGAATACCTTAACCCCAGATGAAAGATCTAGTGTGCTATTTTTTCACCTTTGGCAAGGTCTTGAGGGCTTTAGCCTAACCACCTTGGATGACCAGAATAGTAATCGACACATTGATCAGAATATACACCAGAGCTAAAAGTTCTTTGAAAGTAGGCAGGGCTTGTCTAAACCGAAATGGAAGACATGATCATTTACATCCCAGAACTTACAGGCTACACGAAGAATGTCTTCATGAGCAATCACACTCCTCAAACTCATGATTGATTTCAGATTGAATCGCCCATCAAGATGGAAAAATTCAATCTTATTGAAAGAATTGGTGAAAGCACATGATTTGAGCTCGAAGATCATGGGATCATCTTTGAAAGCCATAGGGGTTCTTAAAAGAGAATGAGGGTTGAATGTCATCCTGAAAGGATGAGTCCTAAATATATAGTGAGACATCCCTAATCTGTATAGGGCCAGGAGTCAAAAATAAAAAAAAAATCAAAAAATTTTGTCAGAAAAATTGGGCAGTCTTTGAATATATAGGCCAGTTTTCCCACTGGATATGGATATATGATGGCGCATATTTTTGAACAACCTTTTGCTCCATCTTTCACCTTTGCTGTGGTGGAGGGGCTGGAGCCCTCCTCTTACTCCAGGTGGCCATTTCCTTACCCTTAGAGGTCGACTCTGGTTTAGTATTTTCTCCCAAGTGGGAGTCGTCGCCCTGGTCTTCACACGCTTCCTTTTTGGAACTACAGGGTTCACTCTAGGAGTAGTAAGAGTGGCAGTAATAGGGGTCGAGGGCTCTGCAGAGCTCGATTGACCACTCGATCACCTCCCGAAGGTGGCACCATCGGTGTAGGATTAGGCACCTCTGTAGCCTCCTTCGAGGATCCATACACAAATAGCAAGTTTTGATAGCCAGACACCATACCCTTGAGGCTATGGATCATCAGGCATGCATCTCTTGAATAAAGGGGCCTACATTGAGAAAAGTCATAGAGTTTAAATCTAATAGAAATAGATAATAATAAAAATAAGTTGTTCAAGTCAAGAGTTTACCATGTGGATCCTAGACAACTCCTAGAGTCCGAACACCTTGGAGTCCTTCTCTGGCCGGGGGATCGACTCATGCTTCTCAGTCTTGCCCCTCAAGAAGACTGGCACTGTCCAAGGAGGGAACAAGATACCCTCAGTCGCCTTGGCCTCTTTCTTGCTCTTCCCCTTCTTCTCTTGGGCCGCCTTCTCTTTTTATATCTTCTTCAGCCACTCTAAGGTCAGAGAAAAAGCAAATTCTTCTCTCATGAATGCCTCGTAAGTGCAAGGGTCGTTCGACCACTATAAGGGGGACACATTGATCCCCCTCGCAAGACTCTGTCTCAAGATTCTATCTAGCTCTATCGTATGGTACATGTCATCAAAAGGGACAACCGGGATCCGGACCTCAATGTCCAGATGGTGGGAAATCACCCACTCTCCCAAGTGGAATTCCTTCTACGAGGGTCCCACTAACAATATCTGGCAATGGGTACAGATTAGCTCCTCAGGATAATCCCCTACTTTCCCTCACCCCTGAGATAGGGGAGCCTAAAACAAAGGGAGAAAATGGTAAGAATTCAATAAATAGGGCCAAAGGGAAAACTAAAAAATTTAGTGAATTGCTTACCATGTGTTCTCTCAGACCATTGAAGCTAGTCTGGTACACTACTTCAGGTGCGCCCACTTGCTCATTCCTAAAATTTCACCGGTACATCGCTGATGTAGTCTAACCTAGGAGCACTAGAATCGAGGACCTCGAAGGCCCAAATCTATGAGCATATACCACATATGAGAAAATTGTCTAGAGCATGCACATAATAATTAAAAAATACCCAAGAAGAGTAGACATGCTTCCCAAATGTCACAATATCTTATGAAGATGAGGGACTGCCCCAGGGACACTGCACCCTAGACCGAAACAGATACGCTAGAGCAGGAGTACCACAGTCATACTCCCTAACCTACTTTATGGTCTTAAAAGCCCATAGGCACCACAACTGTAGAGAATCATCTCCATTGCTAAAAAAAGGTCTCCCTAAGAGCATACAAAAATCCCCAGACAAACTGGTCAATAACCACATACTCCACCCTCTCCAAATTCATGTTTTCATAATAAGCATGGATAGTACCCAATAGAATTGAATCGACCTTTTTGTTGGAGGGTTCATAGCCGAGTAACCGAACCACGAGGTCTAAGTTTTTATCGAGGTCGTGGGCCCAGGGTATAAGCCTTCCTCTAGCACGAACACCCATGATGTTTGTGAAGTTGAACGGGGTCACCATCGCCTCCCCGAATGACATGTGAAAGGTGTTGGTGGAATCCCAAAAACAATCGGCTAGACACATGAGGTGTCTTTTGCTCTCAATTGAGACATACAACTTGTTCAAGAAAGGACCCAAACTCGTATCAACTATGCTAGCCTTGATGGGTCCGGGGATTTTTGTCCACCATCCTCTAATGAGATTGAGGGAGCCTTTACAGCTCAAGTTTATACAGAAGGGCTGCAAAATCGAAAAACAAGGAAGAAAACTTAGGGAACTGCCCGTTGCGTGCATAAAATGCATGAAATATCTTATTTATGGGTCCTACTTTGCATGGGCATGGGCATGGCGTGTGTGTGTGAGGAGAAAAAACACCTCCTCCACAAAAAAAGAAGTTTGGTTAGATGGGTTCCTTACTCCAAAGTCAGCAAGGAGCAATTTCCCGACTGATTCTTTAGCCAAAATCGAGTATTCTTCTAGCTTTAGGGATCTCCCTAATGGCCCTCTTGTATTCAGATGTATTCATCCATGTGCTTTAACAAAATTACGAGAAATAGGAGAGAAATTGGTTGAATTTATAGCCTAGGGGTGTCACTAGAGTAAGATTGCAGATTCTAGAAGTCTTAGAATAAAGAAGTTCGAGAGAGATTAGGATTAGATTGGTTTAAAGGGATTGATAAAAACAAACCCTAAAATCGTGCACAAAGCTCGACTGCCTAATCTGCCGATTTTATCATTTAAGTTGGTCAACATAATTGACTAACCGTCTAGTTTTTGACTCTTCAATTTTCAAAATTCCTAAAGCAGCTGACCAACTGGCTGGTTTTCGTGCCAGAATTTTAAAATTTTGCAAGAAGCTGTTGACTAAAGGGCCAATTTTTTACCCAAATTTTGAATTTTCAAAATTTTCTTAGATTTTGATCAACCGGTAGGTTTTTAAAAAAGAGGGAAAACTCTACATCCATGTAGAAAATGCATGCTTTTATGTCTGTGTGCTTCGTGTGCTTACATCATTATTATAGTTTTATATGTTTTCTCATTTATTTATTTAATTATTAATGACTAAAAAAGTGCGTGTCTACACCACCATTATAGAGAAACCTAACATAACCAAGTAAGGCTGAAAAAATGAGAACACAGAGAACTTAGAGCAGTCCAACGATTACTGTTTGCATGATATAAACTGATTGACATAAGCAGGGATTTTGTCAGAAACCCTTGAAGCAAACATAACCCTTTGACTCCAAAACATAAAATTGTGCACAAAAAAGGTAATCCCTTATAAATCAAAAATAGAATTGGTCCAATGCTGATTCAGATTTCAAAAGCACCCCTACCTTTAATTGTGCAATTTAACCAATGTCTTGAACCTCTCAAACAATTGTATCAGAAACTTTAATTACAGTTAGATTCTATCAATTACAATATTTTATGTGGTTCTTACCACAAACCTCAATCTCAATATCAAATAAGCTCTTGCCTCAAAGTAATGATCAAAATCTCAAGATAGCTCTTCCTAGAAATTCTTTGAAGGCTCATCTGAAGTTTGTTGGGCTCCTAGAGAATATATTGTATGTAAAGTATCAGAAACCTAAAAAAAATATAATTATATTCCTAAAATGATTAGAATTGCAAAATACACATCACGTCCCAAAATTCTCTAATTTTGTAAATAGATCAAACTAAAACTCAAACTTAAATTGAGTTGTCATAATACCAAAAGTATAACCCACCTTTGAAAAGAAAAATCTAAATTTTTTCTTAGGCCCATGCACTAAGAGGGAAAATTACAAAAACACCTTCGATGACAAAAGCCAAAGTCTTTCTTTAAATCAAATATGACAGACTTAAATACTCTGGGTCTAACATCCTCCTCCCCCTCCCCCCCCCCCCCCCTAAAAAAAAAATTTCCGTCCTCAGAATTAAAATGTGCCTGAGGCATCGAAAAGGTGCTAATAATCATGTCACGTACAATTCATAGACTCCCCAATTGGCCTCCTTAATTTTGTGCTTATGCTTAAAACTTTGACCAAAAGAATGAATGAAGTTCTTACCTTAAATCTAATCGGAATACATAAACTGTTGTGAGTGGCTTTTGAGCTCCCCTCCTGCACCATTCGTCTTTCTCTTCCATCGCTATTTCGCAAGCCGCCCAATAACGCAACACACCTTTTACCTTATAATCCCTTATACCGAGAAAAAAATTAAAAAAAAATTCTATACTACCCAAAATGTACCTAAGATCTCTAATTTCCAAATCTACCTGCATTAGGCTTAATGACATATCACTCTCTCAAATACTAATTTAAGAACGTGAAACTAATCAAACTACTCTAATGGCCTGACCTAAGTTAGAAAATTATAAATATTCCGCATCCAAATAAGTCAAACTTTTCATTCCATCTTTATCTTTTTAATTGGTGGTAAATCATCCACCTGTTGCAAGAAGTCTGTCCTAGGAATTACTGAACCTCAAACTTAAAATCATTATTTGTCACACAAACAAATAATACAAGGTAGAGGGTATGCAGTGCCAAAACCTTAAAGCTTCCTGGATTAAAGGAAACATACTTTACCAACTAGATTTGTTATATTAATTAGTCACTTCATAAACAACAAGCGCTCATCTCGCCATCTTGTGCAAAGATCTTAGTGCACTCTCCCAAAATATTAAATGAAGGCAGCAATTAATTATGAGCATAAAATGAAACTTAGTGCAAAAACCTTGGCATAAACTAAGCATCCTAGAGTTAAGCCAAAGATCTTACTTTAGAAACTAGATTATATGGCCAATCCTTTCAAAGTCGAGAAAAAGCATATCAACCTTCTTACTCTTAAACAAATAATACCAACATCCTTAACAAACTCAGGAAGAAGGGAGAACTTACAATCTTACATATGCTTCAACAAAACAAGTTTCTCGATTTACCAAAGTAACCCACATTGCAATATCATATTCACGTGGCATATTACCTAGTTCTTGTTAAAAACTTCTTGATTTTCCTAATGCAAGGTGTCCCTATAAATAGCAAAAAGATAGTTTACTAGAAGTCACAACTTTTAGTATTTCAAGGTTGTCTTATTTTATAATGACTCATGAAAGATGTATGGCAACCAAATATTCCACACCTTCAATACCCCGCACTAACTAACAATCAAAACAAAAGCAATCTCACACACTGATCATAGATTTGTTTGAATAACATACCAAAAAGGTTAATCCAACAAGGTTGCAACTGTAAACCCGATATCACAAATTGAGCCTTTAAGAAATGTCCATGAAGCCTCTATATAAAAGATGACCTGTGAATAGCTTAAAAGAGTATAGCTCACTAACACTAGATGAAACAAATACTTGAGTATTTTGTTCCTTTTAAACCAATCCTTGTCATATAAAACTCAAACTCATTCAACATAACTAACCAAACCTACATAGAGATCCACACCAAGTAGAATGGTAAAATTAGATTAGAAACCTTATACCAACAAAGGCCCTCAAACAAGCAGAATCATGCATCAATTTGAGTTAAGAAGCCAACCAAAAGCAAATAAAATGAAAGCACACCCCATAAACCCAACTTCTACCTAATAGGTCTTATATGAACTATTTTGGCATTTTCGAACCCAATGAACTACAAAATTACATAAAGCAATCTTAGCCACTATGACTTTATTTAGCTGAGCATATAAAGAAAGATTTTCTTTTTGTATTTGAGGGCTGCATAACTATGTTGAGAGAAGGGATTAAATATTACTTACCATGCTCTAGATCGCAAAACACTAAGTCACTAGGAGGACGACAACGCGCTGAAGAAAATCATATTAGATCCTTACAATAACTATTAACTTGCTTAGTCCAAACTCAAAATGTGACAAATCCTAAACTTTCAAATATTGACCATCACTGAAAATTTTCACTATCTGATTATGTGAAAAAGTATAATCTACACACAATACACATCCCCATCCCTATCAAAAGTCAGACATGCAAAGCGCCATACCAAAGAACTTAGCACAATAACAGCTGTCAAAAATAAAATATTCCTATAAGGGGGGTCGGATTGGTTCCTTAAGCGTAAAACCTTGCTCGAAATCCCTGTAAAAGAATTATAAATGAAGATTAATCTCAACATACAACAATGGAAACTATATATATATATATATATATATATATATATATATATATATATATATATATATATATATATATATAAATTTCTAAAGACTTTATTCAACTAGCACAAAACACTACAAAAACACCCATAAATATAGACACACCATCAGAATACGCTCAGAAGCGTGGTGGGACATACATAGACCTAGACCATAACGACAAAAATAAAATATGTGAAGAATGTTGCAGGGGAAAAACACATAAGAAATTTAATTCTACAATTAACATAATTCATGCGATTTAAAGTTGCATAAAAAAGATTTTTTTAATTGTTTCATACATTTCTCTTCCTAGAGCTCCTGGTAATTTATTTAGAATTTTATCTACCACAGTTTGGTTATAAATATTGCCACTTTGTGAGGTAAAATAATAGTATTCCTACATAAAGGGTTTTATATTATGCCAATTGTATAAGTGTACTTGTTCTAATTTTCTTGCTGTTTCAGTTTGTATTATGGTGTCTCCTGTATTGGGATTTCTTCCAGTTAAAATTAATTGTATTGTGTTTACAAAATTATAAGGATTATGTCCTAAGTCTGCCATTTCTTTTAAATCATTTGGAAATGCCTTTTGCCATTCTTCAAAATTGGCTTTAGCTATGGGGCCTAAGAATTGTGTCATGTATCTGATCATTTCTTCTCCGGTTTCTAAGTTATCTGATTGTTTTGTTATAAAATTTGCTACTATGCTATCTTTCCATACTTGTATATAATTATTTCTTTGTTGATGATCTACAGCAGTTATATTTAAAATAAAGTGTTATGCTGCTTTTTGTATCTTAAAGTTGTTCTAACGGGTGTCTTTTTCCTCTGGGTTTATAATTAGGCCTATCAAATTTGTTATTTTCAATGTCAACACTTTGTCTAGGTAAATTATCATACGCATATTGTGGTCTGGCAGTCGGTTGAGTTGTATAAAATCTACTTCCATCATTATTTCTATTATTTGTGGTTCCTGAATCACTACTTTCATCCATAAGTATGTAAGGTGTTTCATTTATTAAATTGAATTTTATATTGTTTGTAGTAATTTGTGTATTATATATATATATATATATATATATATATATATATATATATATATATATATATATGAGGGGCAAGCACCCCTCATATTCATGTAACTTAAGTACCACTAAATTTACAGACAAGGGTTCGACCTATGCACCTCAAACTTCAAAAGATTGTTTATACCTCTTTAGAGAAAGTTGGACTCCAGTTGTTTAGAACTATTATAAATTAAGAAGAATTTTTTTCTAAAACCAAAAACATGCCAACCCATTCAACCAAACAAACCCTAGATGCCACTTAAGTCATTCATTCATCAGTTCATCACACTATAGTTCCTTAGTCAATAGGACTTGTGCCTGGTGTCTCTAAGGATTGGAAGGCAAATAACCACTATTTTTTACGCAAAACAAATTTTAAAGCCCATCTTGAAATCTCCCAGTCCTTCTCCTCTTTTCAAGCAAAAATCCTCAAGGTTAAGCATCAACTGGGATGTTTCATCACATAAATACACTTCCCCAATAATCAAAACATCCCTAAAGGTTATCATACTAGTCTTATTATGTACTCTCTCTCTCTCTCTCTCTCACATAATTTGATCACTTCTTTATGCATGTATATTAAGAATTTAAGTCATATATTGTGTGTTTTATATTTTACCCTTTAGAAAGAAGAGGGGAATAAAGTGGGTCAGGAGAGAGAAAATTAGTTAAAGGAGTGTTAGATATGGAGAGAGAAATAAAATAAAAAGGTGTAAGAAAGTGGGTCAGGAGAGAGAAAATGAGTTGGTGGAGAGTTGAATGTGAAGAGAGAAATAAAATAAAAACAAGTATAAAAAGAGTAAATATGTAAAATAATTACAAAATCTTTTTAATTTGGAAGTGATTATTTTTTGTGAGACGGCCAAAAAAGGAAATATAATCAATTTATGTGGGACGGATGGAGTACTTATTTTTATAAAATTACCCTTCCAAAGCAATTATCATCAAGCAACAAATGATGCCTTCAATTTGTAGAAGGGCTTAAACTCTTAATCCTCACATATTTCTGTTACGTGAATGAAAACTAAACCTGATACAAACACTTTTGCCAAACATCCATAAGAGTCTGCAGACTGAGTTAACCAAATATGTATACAGATAACCTCAAAAAACTCAAGCAGGCCATAAATTGGTACTTTCAGGTGATCAGTAGAGGGAATTGGATTACAGACCTAGCTATGTGACTGAGAGCTAGTAATTTTATATCAGAGTCAGTATTAGCATCTTAGAAATAATATTTACATCTTATTTTATAACTCTGTTTAGGAGTTATTTGGGACTATATGACTATTTTGATTCGGCTTTGGCATTTATTGATGTTTCTTGGAGAATAAATTTTTAGATGCTCTGAATACCCATTTTGGAGACTTTTTGAACATTTGAGATTTCCCGTCTTTATTTATTTAAAATTAACGCTCCAAAAAATTGGGGCGTTATAATTGGTATCAAAACTAGGTCAAAGATTTTGTAGACTTTATGTAATGTTGGAAGTGATATATGTAAGAAATATAAGATCAAAGGTTAGCCTAGTATATAGTTTTTGTTTATATTTTACAGAGATTGTGTACAAGAAAGTTAAAAGTCTCGAGCTCTTTCGTTGTCTAGTTATTAAGAATTTTTCATTGTTGATGTGTACTTCTTTGTGGTACTTTTTCTATCATTGGTGGAGAATGTCGAACCAAATTGGTTGCGAAAATGGATACTTTGGATCCTTTAGTGGCAAAAAAAGAATTAGTAAATAAAATGATTAATATAGGTACATAAACCATTCAAAAAAGAAGCTAGAAAAAAGTTGACCAAAGCGGTAAAGATATATAACTATATTTCTTAAACGGATAGAAAAAATAAAATTACAAACAAAAATAGTAAACGAATAAGTTATTACTTTTCAAAGAGAGACACGAATCCCCTGTTGTAACTATGAGTTACAACAAGGGTGCTGTGTTAAGAGAGAGAGAGAGAAAAGGACGGATTCCAGCTGGGAAAAGAGAGAGAGAGGGACGTAACTCATGGGTTAAGATGTGGTAACGTAATAAAAGGTGATGTGTTAGATTTACATTGAACGGTTAAGATTAGTTATAGTATCTCGTTGCAACTCATTATTACGGCAAGAGATCCGTGTCGTTCCAAAGACGGTAGTGTCACAAAATAAAAGGTCATGCCTACTGTCTTCCCAAATGAAGTGTTGCATGATGGATGAAACAACCTAAAAGAGCTAGCTAGCAGTGCTCAGTTTCCTTGGTACATCATAAAGTGTGTTAAAAGGTCAGAGCTCGGTTTCGCAAACAAGACATCATATCTAAAACAAATCTCTCAAGCGTGTTTTTGTCTTTAAGTTTTCTTTTTACAAGGTTGATATCTTTTTTGTCTTGCAATTATGCAGATATATGACATGGATGACGAAAACATCTGAACACAAAATTGTGGACGCAAGGTTTGATGCTTTGAGCTTATTAGTAACTCCTTTCGTAAAAAGAAATTGCGTTGGGTTTTCTGCCTTCATGCTGATATTTCGCATAAGATGATAGCATGTATGAACCTAAAATGCTAGACAGTGTCTGAAGATTCATGATCAGAAGAAATTTCATTTATGACGTTAAATTTTCAAATTGACAATACATGAGAATTCCTTCGATACTTCTATATTATGGACTCTACCCTCCGTTGAGCATGCTTTTCGGTAGAAAATCAAGTCATATTATGGTATCAGAATTAAGCCCTATCTTCTAAGCCACTTGGTAGTCAAACCTCGTGCTATCACATGGTACTTCTTCAATCTAGCACCCGTCAAAGCAGTTGATGATTGTGACGTTGGTGGAAACAAGTGAAGATGGAGGCGACTTAGATCGGCAATATACCCTGCTCTCAGTAGCGGCCATGGAGCTATTTGGGTGTTGGAGAATGTAAGTTCTTTATATCCTGAAGTAAAAGTTTTGTTTGTGAATAAAAAAAATTCAACTCTTGCTATCGGTCGGTCGCTATGAGAATGTATTTTCATTTTTTACTACCCCTTGTTTAACCCGATTATGAATATCTAATAGTGACCAACTTGAAAAGCAGTGCCCGTGTCCGTCCCTATTTGCCACTAACAAGTTCTTAAAGCTTCTATTGATATCACTATTGCACCAAAAGAAAGCATAGTTGTAAGATGATTGAGCCGGAAACATTGAAAGAAACGAGGCCTACGTGCATGTTATTTGAACCAAAAACAAGTGGGGTGCAAAAGAAGAAAAGTTCCCACAATTGTCTACAATGATAAACAGTATAATGAGAAGCTTAGTTCAGGAATTCATCCGGTACAAGATCAAAGATGATTAAATTACTTGATTTTGGCTGGATAATTGGTCGGCATGTGGTCCTCTCATTTTGAGTTTTGGAGCTTGGCCTGGTTTATAATGCTGCCAGCAATGTTAATATCAAAGTCGCTGCCCTGTTATAATCTGGAAGGTGACATTTACCCTCAGTACTATTAAAAATGATAGAAGGGTCTGTCTGGACACTATCAGCAATGGGACCTTTTTCAAGTTAGTCTGCCTGGAATTCTCTTAGGATGAAATAATTTCACTTGTCTTGGTGGAAAGTGGTGTTCAGAACCTTCACGTGTCTCGGAGGAAAGCGGTGTTCTCTGAGAATACTTCAAACTTTCGGTGGAATATCGTTTTTCATTTTGCACTTGAAACTGTTCGTTAATTTTCTCTAACTTTTCTTGCTTACAAGTTTCTCATGAACCAGCAAGAAAATGAATCTTTCTTTCCATTTTGCTTTCTTTTCTTTGTAGTTTTCAGGATCAAAACAGTCTTAGGAACATTCTCATCATTAAACTATTGCAAAACAATTAGTACATACGGTTGTCATAAGTGATACTTTACCACATGACTTGACACATATGCTCGAAATTGTTCCACATTAATTTGTATATTCATGTATGAAAAAAATTTGACTATTACCCCGGTTGAAAGAATCTTTCTCCTACTCATCATATAACTACAATTAATGATCATTATATGTTTCTAGTGACTTTTAATTAGTGACGTTAAAAAAATATTACTAACAATTATCCCTGAAAGTGTTAACAGAAAAGTTGCTATAAATATTTAGTAATTATTAATTGTCACTATATACGGGATTGGAGGAATATTCTTACAACCCAAGTAGCAGCCAAAGTTTCGTGTGTGTGTGTGAATAGGTTAGTTTTTTGAAGTGTAAAAACCAAAAAACGTGTACTAAGTATTGAAGAACATTGCAATTACACAATTCAGCATATTAGGTATATGCTATCCATGAATATGTATAGCCACACAACTTTCTTGATCTTTTTGCGGTCGCTTGATAGTTTTTATAAGTCTTCTCCTTGTCTCTCTTTGTACCAAAAAGAATACTGATACGTGCTTTCATAATAGTTAGAAAGGAATGTTCTTTTATTTTTTTTAATCTTAATAATT
Source organism: Escallonia herrerae (assembly GCA_033070095.1). Lineage (NCBI taxonomy): Eukaryota > Viridiplantae > Streptophyta > Magnoliopsida > Escalloniales > Escalloniaceae > Escallonia > Escallonia herrerae. Next base: position 715,766 of record JAVXUP010000079.1, on the reverse strand, counting down.
CGTTTAGGCTTGTGAGCGAAAGTTACCACTGTCGTTATCGACTCATGCTTATACTTTAAGATATGCAATTTGCTAATTTTTAAGTTCTGTCCTTTTTCTTTTTTTGGCTCTGTGTTACAACAATAGAACTCAAGAGTTGAGACCCTACATTAGGGGAAAAATCATCTATTAGGCTACCATCTTTTATTTAGTGGTAGGGTGTTACCTCAGGCCAATTTACCCAAACGTAACAAAGTTCTCTCTCGGTAACCCAAGGAGACCCAAACAATAGAGCTCATTGGTATACAGTTACCTCTTGGGATACCGGCTCTGAACATTGATGAAAGGATAAGGTTTAACAATTAATTAAACAAAGACCTTAATTCGGGTAAAAATTTGTTTTCCCGAGTATGAATCAAAGTTAAAAAACAGAAAAAGAGTGTTTTTAAAGGACACATACAATTAATTCGGTGTTTGAACGTAGAAATAGAGTTGATTGCAGTTTGATTGAGATAATTGAATAATATGAAGAAATAACAATATTGTAGTTTCATCTATGTTGTTAGATTTCAAAAACAAGATTGTGGATACATACATGTGTAAGTCTCCGTAACGGTGGGGATTAGTACATGCATTTAAAATTATTTTTCCCTACAAAATGAATATTAAGAATGTGTTTTGGATTGTTTTTGGAATAGTCAAACCTAATTTAACCTAGATTAAATCAATTTTGTGTGTGTTTGGCAAAACATATTAAATTTAATTTGTCTCAAAAGCTCAAAACTGATTAAATTTATAATCCTAAAAAGTGAGTATTATGAAATAATTAATTTTTTCATAATCAGGTTTGACCTTCTAATTTACCATGCTATCCTCGTATTTCTCACAAAAGGACATCTCATACCCTTTAATTAATTTGTGAAAGTTTTTGTAGTGTAAATTATGAGATAGTGGGTGTTTTTACTATTCAAAGTAAAAAAAATACCAACTTTTATAGGTGGATGAAAACAACTTTTTGATAATTTATTTGTGTAGTATAGTTATTTTCAAATGAAGGTTATCTTAACATCATTTTTATAAATGAATATTAGAAATTTATTTGTGAAGTGTCCTATATGGTCATTTTATCATGGTAGAGCTGATTTAAGTATTTTTTATTCAAATATTTTTATAATTTTAAATTAGTTTACAACTATTTTTGCCAAACAAGAAAATGATTTTACTTAAAGTAGATTAAAATTTAATTTTGAAAGCTGATTAAGATTTAAGCAGAATTCTATTTTCTAGAATAAAAATCCAAAGACACTAAAATCTTGGAAGAAAGTATGGATAAGTCAAGGTATAACCTCACGTCTGTCTGAATTGTGGGAGAATTTATTAAGTTTTACCATAAATTCAAAGCCATTGCAACACTTAAGTAGGTCAACGAGACCCAAGTTCTAAGTGTGTAAGGGGATTTATTGCATTGGATATCTTATCTGCCTTGGATATCTTATCCAGAATGTAATAACGATGCAAATTGCAGTTGATTCTCGTAATGACTTGGTGACTTTGAAAATCTTCCACAAAGTGTTGAACAAGGAATTAGTAGTCAACAGGGTTAATGACTTTATTTGATGGCGCAATTAATTAAAGATTTTATTGGTTAAGAAGAGATAATTTCAAATGCCCTTCTACTTACTTTAACTAGAACTATAACAACAGCTAGAAATTAAAGAAACTATCTGACCCTGATTTAGAAGGACCATAACATGTCCGATTTTGACAAATAAAATATCATGTCTAGAGCCTATTTATCTTGAATTGAAGGTCGAACATGCGTACATAATAATAATAACTTGACAATTGAAAGAATGTTACTTATGAGGGTAAACATCATCTGTTCATCAAAATTAGACAAGATTATGTGAGGAAATAGAAAAAGAAATAATCCACACTCCTAATTTGTTAAGATTAGGAAGAAGCCCATTTAACTTAGCCTAGAGATGTAACAGTGGCATTTTATTACACTGACGTGGCAGTTAGTCCGCAAGTTTTCTTTTATTTTTCACATTTGGATTGGATTTGGATAAAAAAAAATGTATTTTCTTGGACCGTTCAGTCACCCAGGACCGTACCTTGCCGCCAAAATCCCTATAAATAACCACTCCCATCTTCACACACTTCAACACAGCGGCGCTTCAATTCCTGGTACCCACTGACGGAGGGAGAGAGACAGCAGACTAACAGAATTTTGTGTGTGTTTGTGTCACCTTTAGTGTGTGAGAGAGAGAATATTTGGAGTTTGGTATGGAACTCGGTGGCGCGAATATAAACGGCGACGCAAGACGTCCGTCGCTGCTAGAGATACGACAGCCACCCCCACCAGCAAGCTCCCCGATATGGAAGACAGTTATGGTGGCGTCGATAGCCGCCGGGATCCAGTTCGGGTGGGCCCTGCAGCTCTCTCTGCTGACGCCATACGTGCAGCTATTGGGCATCCCTCACACATGGGCCGCCTTCATCTGGCTCTGCGGCCCAGTCTCCGGCATGCTTGTCCAGCCCATCGTCGGCTACTACAGCGACCGCTGCACCTCCCGCTTCGGCCGCCGTCGCCCTTTTATCGCCGCCGGCACCTCCTTAGTAGCCATCGCCATCATCCTCATCGGCTTCGCCGCGGACATTGGCCACATGTCCGGCGACAACCTCTCCAAAGACGCAAAACCCCGAGCCATCAGCGTCTTCGTCGTCGGATTCTGGATCCTCGACGTCGCCAACAACATGCTCCAGGGCCCCTGCCGCGCTCTCCTAGCCGATCTCTCCGGCGGCCACCAGTCCAAAACGCGGACGGCCAACGCGCTCTTCTCCTTCTTCATGGCCGTCGGGAACGTGCTCGGGTACGCGGCCGGATCGTATACGCACCTTTATAAAGCGTTTCCTTTTTCGAGAACGCACGCGTGCGACGTTTACTGCGCGAATTTAAAGAGCTGCTTCTTCATCTCAATTGCGCTTTTGTTGATCTTAACCATAATAGCTCTCACCACAGTACATGAAAAGCCATTTTCACCGGAACAAGGAAATCTGGTTGAGGAAGGAGTGAGCGAGCCATTTTTTGGAGAAATATTGGGTGCGCTGAAGGACTTGCCAAAGCCAATGCGGATTTTGCTGCTGGTTACGTGCCTCAACTGGATTGCTTGGTTCCCCTTCTTGTTGTTCGATACTGATTGGATGGCTCGGGAGGTATACGGAGGGAAGGTGGGGGAGGGGAGGATGTACGACCTCGGGGTGCGTGCCGGAGCGTTGGGACTGATGCTGAACTCGGTGGTGCTGGGTGTCACGTCGCTGGTGGTGGAGTTTGCTGCGCGTGGGGTTGGGGGTGTGAAGAAGCTGTGGGGTGGTGTTAATTTCTTGTTGGCCGTGTGCTTGGGGTTGACTGTTTTGGTTACCAAACTTGCCGAGTCTTCAAGGCAGTACACCTCCGTGCACGGCGGAGCCCCCACTCTTGAGCCTCCATCTGCCGGGATAAAGGGAGGCGCGTTGACTATCTTCGCCGTGTTGGGTATTCCTTTATCAGTAAGTTTTCTGGTTTTCGTGTTACAAATTCTTGATTCAAAAAATATTTAATAATTTACATTAGTCCCTGGCACTTTGTTTCTAAAATCCCCACTTCCGCGAATTTTCTACCTTTAATTTTGTGCGATTCTCAAGATAAATTAAGTAATTTTCTGAAGATAGACTTAGTAATAAAAACATTGAATTTATTTATTATTTTTATCTTCACTTCGCTCTTGTACTTTTTTGAATGTGTTTTTAGTACAATTCATTCTTGACAGTAATAAAAACTTTTTGCAAGATTGCAAAATACTAAAAAGAAGAAATTGAATGAGGCGGAAGAAACACAATTTTGTCGCCTATACACTTCGAAATAGATTATGTTTGAGATAGTATTTGGAAAGTTTTATTTAATACCCACAATTTATTAAGTTTACAAGTCTTGAGTCACAGAATGTAGGATTGATACTCTTCACTTGGATGCTTTAATTCTCCAATTCTGTCTCCTGTTTTTTGTTTTCTTTAGTTTTAGTTTAAGGATTTCTTTTCAAGTGATGCAATAACGTCTAAGTATACAACAACAATCTTCTTTAGATTACTAACTAATGTTAGGGTTAACACACTAATCCTCTACCTAATGTCGGTTTGATGGCCTTTACCGGGTAAGTACAAATGTTGGTAAAAATAGATTTGGCCGGTTTGGTTGTTCACTTACATGCTGTCCTAATATTTTTTTTTCGATTGATTTTGACAAATGTAGCCATATTTGTCTGTTTGGTTGGCAGGTTACTTATAGCATTCCATTCGCTCTGGCGTCTATATTTTCTAGCAACGCTGGTGCAGGTCAAGGGTTGTCGCTTGGGGTCCTGAATCTTTCAATTGTTATACCGCAGGTAATTGCAATAGGAAATACCAATGTCAACTTGATAACTCCTTAAATACAACTGATCTCTTTCGCATGGGTTTGCCTATAGTTGTATGCGTCTGGAATCATGTCATAAGCACATGTTTCGGTTTGAAATTCTTAAAGTATCCGTATAAGAATCGCATCTTATATTGTCAGGATTTTACTAGCAATTCTGAAAAAAATAAATTTAGGAGTTTAATTATGTCATGGTGATGTCTACTTAATTTTGATTTCACTATCCTAGGGACGCCAAACATGAATTGTGCCAACAATCTTTTTGTTTTCCTTTTAACGGCCAAATTCGAATTCACATTATTAAAGTGATATATAAAAGTGACAAACATGGTTTCGTACCTTTATTGACGTTTGACTAAATTTTGTTCCTCACCTCACTTTTGAAGGCGGAAACTTACCCGCGTTCAAAAGTGGTCGGGGCCATTGCCGCTGCAGCAAGCGGGGTACTGGCGCTTACCATGCTTCCGTCTCCATCTTCTGAGACTGTATTATCCAAAGTTTCGAGACCTTCTTCTTCATTTCATTGAGACAATATTTGTGCCATGACAGTTGTTTTTCATGTATTTTTTTTTTTCACTTTTCAGTTACTTCTATTGCCAAAGGCAATGTGGGTTTTGCTCGAAGTAATGTTTTTTTTTTTGGAGTAATTCCACCGTTTACTCCTGCAACGGTACATTATTTTCATGAAAATCTTATATGCTTTAGTATTGAAGTAATCCTTGCTTAAAAAGTATGAATGATGTATGTTCTAATAACATCAGCTCGATACGTTTGTACATGATAAGCGTGCTACATATGTGAGTTAGTCTTGAAGTATGTTTGTACATCATTTTTCCTTGGTTGCTGGGGGTATATTTACCCCTTTTACAAGTTTTTTTTTTATTTTTTATAATGATCTGATTGACATTTGTTAATGCTATATATATTTCTTTTCCTATGAAATCTGGTGCGACTTGTGAACTTAGTATCATCTATGGGGGTTGGCCAAGAAAAAATTGAGATAATTGGGTTGGGTGGGGTTGGTTGGGTACATTTTGCCTTGAACGAGTTTGTTGCAGCTAAAAACTGAATCGGGAACCACACCAGAAATCAGGCCTGCAAGAGAGAACACGGAGTGACCGCCGGGTGGGAATCCGGCGGGGGAACGCTCCGATGCTTAAGTCAAAGATGGCTAACAATATAGAACTCTGAAGAAACAGTAAGACACAATATGTGATTGTGTGTGAACTTGTCTTTACCTGAGGGGCTTGACCCCTTTATATAGTGGTAGAAGGAGGAGTCCTAGTAGGACTGGGCTTTGACCAACTCTAATCAGAATCTAATTAGGATCCTAGAGGATCTCATGTCAATCTGAACTGATAGAGTCAGAGCCTCTTTAGGATTCTGCCCGGTGCTTGATACGGTAAATGCCATATCAGTAATGAGCCAGTATGGGTTACGTGTCATAACTGCCACGTGTCGTCCGTAGATTGGAGGGATATTTTTAGCTATATCATATGCCCCCTGCTTTTGCCAGTGTTAATGAAGCGGGTGGAAGCACACTTTTTCCACTAGTGATAGCGAAATATGTCATAAACAGAATTGAATCTGTTTGTCTGGCATTTCAAATATCCAAAGAGTGCTCTGCTCGGACGAGGTTCTGTTCGGACAGACTTCTGCTCGGACGGGATTCTGTTCGGACAGAATTCTGCTCGGCCGTCGTCAATATGCTTGGACGAAATTCTGTTCGACCAGAATTCTGCTCTGCCGTTATCACTCTGCTCGGGCAGAGTGTTCGGACGGGATTCTGTTCAGCCAGAATTCTGCTCGGCCGTTGTCACTCTGCTCGGGCAGAGTGTTCGGACGACATTCTGTTCTGCCAGAATTCTGCTCGGCCATTGTCACTCTGCTCCGGCAGAGTGTTCGAACAACATTCTGTTCTGCCAGAATTCTGCTCGGCCGTTGTCACTCTGCTAGGGCAGAGTGTTCGGACGACATTCTATTCGGACAGAATTCTGTCCGGACGTTGTCACTCTGCTCGGGCAGAGTGTTCGGTCGACATTCTGTTTGGACAGAATTCTGCTCGACCGTTGTCACTCTGCTCGGGCAGAGTGTTCCGACGGGATTATGTTCAGGCAGAATTCTGCTCGGCCGTTGTCACTCTGCTCGGGCAGAGTGTTCGGACGGGATTCTGTTCGGGTAGAACTCTGCTCGGCCGTTGTCACTCTGCTCGGGCAGAGTGTTCTGACGGGATTCTGTTCGGGCAGAACTCTGCTCGGCCGTTGTCACTCTGCTCGGGCAGAGTGTTCGGACGGGATTCTGTTCGGGAAGAATTCTGCTTGGCCGTTGTCACTCTGCTCGGGCAGAGTGTTCGGATGGAATTCTGTTCGGACAGAGTTCTCGGTTTATGTCCACGTGTCCCTCTTGCAATTAATGCCTTTGAGCGGGAGATTTTGAATTTTCGAACTTCCATTGTCTTAGCTTGTGACACGTAAGAGTCAGATGAACCGTTGTGCATCCCAAGAAACGGTTATCGGGGTTTTCTCTATAAAAGGAGATCTCCACTTTATTTTCACCTCACTCGAATCATTTGGAAGCATTCTTCACTTCAAGTAAGTCTCTCTTCATCTCCTCTTTCTGTTTAGCATTTCAAGTTTTCGTACTTTGTTTAGAAGACATGTCCGAGTCCTCAGTCTCTGTTTCATCTCCTGAAGAGGATGTAGTCATTAGCAGTAGTTCATCCTTAAGATCAGGTCGAGTTTCAACTTCAAGTAGTGAAGTTGGGACTTCAAATCCACAACTTCTTTGACATTTATCCTCAGAACCACTACGCCCTTCATCTTCTCAACCTCTCCAGCCTTCAACCTCCCAACCATCTCTATCTTTGCCTGCCAAGAATGCCTTAGGCGACGTTAAGGATCAAGCCGAAGATGAGGCTAATCCTACGCCTTGGTATACGGCAGATGAGAAGTCGAGTAAAATGTCTACCGAAGATTTGGTGGAATTGCTCCGGGAATATCCTCTTCCCGTAGGCTGGTATGCTCGTCTTCCTGGCTTGCAAGAACCAGCCAACTATGGAACGAAGTATGAAACTGGGATAAACGAAGAGCAAGTGAGATCTGGATACAGGCTTCCTCTTCACCCTTTTGCTCTTCGTTTCTTCGAGCATTACCACATGGCCCCAGGTCAGCTTGTTCCCAATGGCTGGAGGAAGCTTGTCGGGCTCATTTATTTGGTTCAGACTTTAGGCTACAAACCAGATACAACAGATTTTATGAGAGTATTCTTTGAAATCTATTTCGTCAAGGGAGTTGCCAATTGTCCAGGATGGTACTATATTCACAGTAGGCAACGACTTCTGAAAGGGGGGCCAAAATCGAATAAATGTTGGCACTCCAGATACTTCTTCGTTGGCCGTTCTGATAAAGGGAAGCTTCCGTTTGACAGAGAATGGAATCCTTACTGTAAGGATTTTGAGAACCCTGGCAAGCCTGCTCCCAACAACCTTACCAAACACATTCTTAGCCACATCAAACTTCGGGGCGGACTTTTCATTGATGAACCCTTATCAGAGCAGCAACTAGAATGGGCGAGGATGATTCCTCGCATGCTTGTTCCAGCTGGAGCTGTAACCCCTCCTCCTGCGCCTACTATCTCTAGCACATTTCCTGCTGAGAGTGCGTCTCTAGGTGTGCTTTAAATAGGCTTTTGGTTTCAGTCTTTGTTTTGAATGTGTATTCTTGTATTGATTGCCAACTCGTTTGCAGAAATGGCCAGCGGAAGTGGAAAAACGCCGCAAGGAGGTTTTATTGGCGTCTTGCAGAAAGCCAAAGGGAAAAGGAAAGAAAAGCAGCCAAATGCAGAGTTGCCCCCTGCTCTAAAGAAGACAAGTTATCCCTCCCAACCACTCTCCGCAGATCGTGGAGAAGGTGTCCGTCGAAGAGGATCCCATCTTTCGTCCCAGATGAACTCTTCGTTCCAATGATGTTGGGATGCCAGATAGTCAGATTTCAGAGCAACACCTTGTTCACGGAGTTCTTCCTCGGGACAAGGAAATATTTCAGAACCAAACTCACGAGACCTTTGCCTGTTCCTTTGCTCAGGCTGTGTATATGGTGAGATTATTTCTTCTGGTCTTCCCTTGTATTTACTTTCGGACTTCATTTTGCTGATTGTTCTAATCTTTATCGCAGATGTATGCGAGCGGGTCTGAAATGCTTTCTCGCTTTGAGATGGCGAGGCAGGTGGCCGCGGAGGAAGCTCAGCAGAAGAGGGATGCCATTAAGGAGGCACAAGAAGCTACTCATCATGCTGAAGAGCTGAGTAATTGAGAGGAAGATTATCTTGCTAAGATTGCGACTCTGGAGAAGAGGTTGGAGCAAGTAAAAAGGAAGGCGGTAGAAGAGGTAACCAAAGCTCGAGACCAAGGCATCCGCGACTTCTTGAATGGAAATGCGGGGGATGAATGGCTGAAGAAGCGGACCGAAGATGGCCTTGAGATCTATGATCTTGGCTTTACAAAGGCCAAAGAGATGTTTGCTGAGCGCTTTCCTGACATCCCCTTGGAGGATTTCGTTCTGCCTGCAGTGGCGTCTCCATCTAGAGAGACTGCTATGCCTTCAGAGGCGGGGGATGCCGCAGCTTCTCATCCTCCTGGGAAGGTCTGTCTGGTGATGCACCCGAGCCCTAGATTTTAGCCCTTGTATCTGGGCTTTGTTGTTTATCTAGACAGAGAATTTTAATGCCCTTTCAAGGGCTTTATTGTAAAACTCTTTTTCTTTTATTTCATGTTGATCCTTTACTATGTGTTTCTTATGGTTTGTGTTTACCATTCACACAATATTAATAATGTTTACTTTGACTCAAACCCTTTATTCGTCACTTAAAGAGTTGGCAAAGAAGTCGAGCACCCTCGCTCGGCCTAAACTTCGAATAAGTAAAAAGCTTTGGTGGAGTGACGATGCCCCCATTAACTTTTGTTTCTTCACGGACTTAGATCTGTAGCTAATCCGTTTGGCCTTCTCTTGTATTTTATAAAACCCAAGAGTTATATACTCTGTGCAGGCAGAGTGTTCGGTCATCACTCTGTTCAGATAGAATGTTTTAGTCTAAATTGATAACTCTGTTCGGGCAGAGTGTTCGGCCATCATTCTGTTCGGGCAGATTGATTTTGGCTAAATTGATCACTCTGTTCGGGCAGAGTGTTCGGCCATCATTCTGTTCTGACAGAATTTTTTGGCTAAATTGATCACTCTGTTCGGGCAGAGTGTTTGGCCATCATTCTGTTCGGGCAGATTGATTTTGGCTAAATTGATCACTCTGTTCGGGCAGAGTGTTCGGCCATCACTCTGTTCGGACATAATGTTTTGGCTAAATTGATCACTATGTTCGGGCAGAGTGTTCGGCCATCATTCTGTTTGGGCAGATTGATTTTGGCTAAATTGATCACTCTGTTCGGGCAGAGTGTTCAGCCATCACTTTGTTCGAACATAATGTTTTGGCTAAATTGATCACTCTGTTCGGGCAGAGTGTTCGGCCATCACTCTGTTCGGACATAATGTTTTGACTAAGTTGATCACTCTGTTCAGGCAGAGTGTTCGGCCATCACTCTGTTCGGACATAATGTTTTGGCTAAGTTGATCACTCTGTTCGGGCAGAGTGTTCGGCCATCACTCTGTTCGGACATAATGTTTTAGCTAAGCTTACATCACAACAATGCTGAGAAAAATAACTTTATTGCTCGAGAAAAAATAAAGTTTACATTGGATTGCTCGAAATTATCTTTCTTAAGACAATTTCTAAAAGATTGGGGTTTTGATAAGGTCTGGGCCCTTATCCCCCGGAAAAAGAAGTGTCTAGCCTCGAGGCAAGATGCTATTGGTAGTATTTCATCAAATTCTCAGCATTCCAAGTACGAGGGATGGGCTCCCAAGAAAGTGTTCCCAGTGCATAGGCGCCCGGTTTGAGGACCTTTATAACACGATAAGGTCCTTCCCAGTTTGGAGATAACTTTCCCGTCGCTGCCTTGGGATCGGAGACTTCTAACTTGCGCAGGACCAAGTCTCCTTCTTGAAACTGCTTGGAGCGAACTCTCTGATTGTAATAGTGTACGACTCGTTGCTTTATAACAACAGATCGTTCATGGGCTTGAGTTCGAGTTTCATCAAGCAAATCAAGATTGGCTCGTAGTCCAGCTTCGTTGTTAACCTCGTGGAAGTGCAGCGCCCGTATCGTTGGAACTCCTATTTCAACTGGCAACATTGCTTCTATTCCATAACAGAGTAAGAAAGGCGTTTCTCTAGTGACCGAATGTGGAGTAGTTCGATAAGCCCACAATACTTTTGGGAGTTCGTCCACCCATGCGCCTTTAGCTTCGTCTAACTTCTTCTTTAGTCCATGTAAGATGCTTCGATTTATGTATTGTGGATGAGCGACGGAGGTAAATCTCAAATCAATCGAGAGATTCGTACAGAAGGTCTAGAAATTGTTATTATCAAACTGTTTTCCGTTATCAACGACCAAAGCTCTTGGCACCCCAAAACGACAGACGATGTTTTTCCAAAAGAAATCTTCACACTTGGCTGAAGTAATAGTTGCCAGAGATTTTGCTTCAGTCCATTTGGTGAAGTAGTCTATCGTCACAATCACAAATCGTCGTTGCCCTGACGCCATGGGAAAAGGTCCCAGTAGATCCATTCCCCATAAGCAAAGGGTATTGGAGAAACAATCGAGGTTAAAGGAACAACTGGTGTATGAGAAATTGGTGCAAACTTCTGACACTTATCGCATCTTCTCGTGAATTTTATGGCATCCCTCTGCATCGCAGGCCAGTAATACCCTTGCCTTAAGATTTTCTGTGCCAATGTCCTCCCCCTAAGATGTTGTCCACAAATCCCTTCATGGACTTCTTGCAGTGCGTATATAGATTCTGACGGGCGCAGACATCTAAGGTATGGAAGGCTGAATGATTTCTTGTATAAAGTACCTTCTACCAAAGCGTACCGAGCAGCTTTGACACAAAGGTTCCTTGCCTCATATCTTTCACCGGGTAATTCTCCTGTGGACAAGCATGTGACGATCATTTCCATGCAACAGGGTTCTTGTTCTATTGTTTCAACCTCAGTTTGAGAAATGATGCTGTCATCCTTGAGGAATTCAAGGTATATCGGGCGTCGGACATCCATTTCTTCAAGGTATATCAGATTTTCCTTACATCGAGACATTGTGAATTGATTTGTTGAATGAATTGAGAATTAGGTGAGGGGATTTGCCAAGGTTAAAGAGGGGCGCCAATTGTTTGATGAGATGCTATTGAGAAGATTTGATGAGCGAGTTATATGTGGGTTTAAGGTTAGGAGGGTGGGGTGATCATGATACAAGCCTTACTCTACAAAAAAAAAAAAAGTAATTACATGCAACTGTATTTGTTCATTTGTATCAATATTCAACTACTCTGCAAAAAAAATAAGTATTGTTTTCTTCCAAAGCACCTTTTTATTATAAAATATTCTTTGAATATCTTGAAGGGCATTAATAAAATTTATCAATTTACTTTAAGAGGGCCTTATATACATATCATGGGCATTTCTAGACCATGGAAACAACCAATTAATTAAGCTACTTTTATGCAAATAGTTTTGACATTTAATTTTCAAGTTTAAATATTTTTTGTCCAGCCAAACGTTAGAAAAAGTTTATATCCAGTTATATTCTTACTTTTTCCTTCCAACCACGTTATTGTTTGCGTTTATGAGATTTAATATCTTTTCAACTATGACAGGGTTGAGATATTTGGTGTTCGTTAGTGTTAAAAGGTTGTACAGAGGACTTGAAGGTTTGGCAAAGCTCCTCCAAGCATATGTTTAAAACCATATGAAAAATGATACTGTGTGATGTCTTTATATTAATAGTAAGTGAGCTTCAACATATACTTTTGTAACATCTCAGGCATTATACCTTAGATATCATAATTCAGTGAAGGACCAAAAAACAAATTACCACTAAATTAGAAAATTAGGTAAACTTTTCCCGTAAATGATGGAAATAATCTACAAAATGATGAAGTCTTTACTACTAACAAGAATGAACTTTAATACAACAAGAGTAGATGAAATAAGGAATTAACAGAGAGTCTAGGATAAAAATGGTGAACCCGTCTTATCCTATAAACAGCTTTCCTGGTTACATAAAATTCTCATTTTTGTACAATGTCAATCTCAAAATTGTATAAGATACATAAATAATGAACAAATTTGAAGCCGCACGTGGCTAACAACAAAAGATTTACAACCTTCTATGGCCACCTTCTGTTGAATCAACATATGGTATAGCTATGTTATGCTTTTTGTGCAAACTTTTGAAGGACTTGTTTTTTTGTAGAGTAACTAAATAATGATACGAACAGACGAATACAATTGCATCCATTTACTTTTTTTGCAAAGTAAGACTTGTATCACGACCACCATACCCTCCTAACCTTAAACCCAAACACAACTCACCCATCAAATCTTCTCAGCGGCATTTCATCAAACAGTTGGCACCCACTCTCCCCTCCCTTAATCTCTACCGCCCTCTTCAACCTCTGTAAATCCTCTCACTTAATCCTCAATTTTATCCAACAAATCAATCCTCAATGTCTAGATGTAGGGAAAATCTAAAATTTTAGATTTTTTTGCAGAGTAACTGAATATTGATACGGGCGGTTGAATAGTATTGAATCTAAATACTTGTTTTTTTTTGTAGAGTAAGACTAGTATATTACAACTACCACACCCTCCTAACCTTAAACCCACACACAACTCACCCATCAAATCTTTTAGTGTCATTTTATCAAATAGTTGGCGGCCCTCTTCAACCTTCACAAATCCTCTCATCTAATCCCCAATTTCATACAGCAAATAAATCCTCAATGTTTAGATGAACGGACATGTGGAAGTCGTTGCAATTTGACGAGTGGAGGTGGTGTCACAATGGTGAATGTTGAAGGACAACGGTGGTGGTGAGTGGTGGAATGGGCACACTAAGACAAATCTGACATGTTATCACAGGTATGCAAATGGTGCTCTCAACACTGATCATACATGTGCCCTTATACAACAATGTCATTCTTAGAAGTCTCTTTGATCTCGATCTACCTCTTCATCATTGATCTCGATCTATGAAGTCTCCTCCATCACAAAGCTTAATTCTCGATCTCTTTTATTATTAGTTGTTGATCGCGATTGTGGAGGTGACAGTAAGTGTACGTAGTTAACTTGCAATTTGATGTGGCGGTTCAGTGGTGTATTAATAGCAATGTGTTAGCCATGTGGTTGGATAACCTAGGCTTACATCTTATTTTGATGATAACTATACATTGATTATGTTCCAATATTTGCTTTGAGTGTATTTTTAGTAGGTTTATACATGCACACTCATGAAGGCACATTTGAGAAGTTGGATAGATGGATTAAAGTAAAAGAAGCTTAAAGTTATAATAGACATGCTATGGAAGCTTCATCAAGTCCAATGTCAAAGAGTAAGAAAGAATGCAAAGGCTAAGTTACTATCGATTATGATTGATCTTTACTATTATGTAACTAGTCTTGATTTGATGATTGGATTGATGACTATGACCTAAAATGACCTTAGGACACCTTGTGCATTGCATGTGAGTTCATAACCATTCACATAACCTTAGTTCTTAAAAATGAGTGAATTTTGGAGCTCACTCAGATTTTTTCAAAAACTATTTTGGTGCTAATCTTTTCATATCTTGATAAAATTTTCATTAGCTTTTCAACCCAAAAAACGGCACATTAATCTGATTTTTCTAGAGAAAATTATGCCCAAAATAGGAAAAGGGATTCCGTGAGACAGCCTATAGGTAATAAGGTAATACAGTCGACTACATTGTAATACAGTCGCCTGCATTGGTCAAAATTCAGTTCTAGCGGCTATTTTCTAGGACAAAACTCCAACGTCTATTTTAGAGGGAACCCAGTTGACTGCATTGGGAATACCAGTCGACTGCAATAGCAGTTTTGCTCATATAATGCTCATTACGGCTATATTTCATATCTTCATTATATAAATAATTTGGGGCTTCATCATACACCATGAAAACCACATTCAAAGCCTCCATTCATTAGAGAAACATCAAGGCTATAGGTTAAACTTTTCTCTCTTCATCTTCATGATTTTATATCATTAAAGAGAGCATCTTTGTGAGAAATTCTTTGATTGAGAGTGAACATTCTTCAAGTCATCAATTCTCTAATCTCTATATTGGACTAGAGCTTCATTTATACTCATTTCCTTTTAAGAGGGTTTCTTTGTACACAATTGATCTTTGTAAAAGGATTGTGATCAAGGCTTGGGTTTCTCAAGTCTTGGGTGAGCTTTGTAGATTCAAGGCTTGTGCTTGATTTGGGGATATCACCAAGTGTTGTAAAGGTTTTGATCTTCACCCGGAAGAAGATTATGGCTAGTGGATTCTAGTGCTCTCGTAAGGAACTTCCTTGAAGAGGTGGATGTAGGCTTGAGGGTAGTTTAAGCCGAACCATTTAAATCTCCTTGTCAAGTATATCTAACTCAATCTGTTTACTTATTGCTCTATAATTGCTTGAGATTGTTTAGTTAATATCTTCATTAAAGTATTACTTGGTTTGATTGAGATTCTTGATTGTGCTTAATTTAAATTCCTCATTAATTTTCGTAAACCCTAGTCACCCCCCTCTAGGGTTATTTTATTGGTTTCACAATGAAATGGACATGATTGAACTAGCTTAGCAGAGTTGATGTTGGTGGTACTGCGGTGAAGAGGAAAAACTAGGAGACTAGTTGGAAAAAATATGAGAGGTGATTGGTGGGACAACATGTGATCTTTGGAAGGGAAAGCAAGGGTAGATTGATAAATGACCATGTCTTTAGTAAGGGAAAGATGGAAAAAAAATTGCACATATACGATTTGGTCCAAGAAAGTGACTGAAAATGGAAATGAAAATACTATAAGTACACAAAGCACTGAAAAGAAATAGCTAGAAAAAAAGTGATCAAAATGATGAAAGTGCACAATTATATTTCGTAACTGGATACAAAAATGATTAAAAATAGAAACTTAAAATGAAAATAAAAT
This sequence comes from Escallonia herrerae, assembly GCA_033070095.1. Taxonomy (NCBI): domain Eukaryota; kingdom Viridiplantae; phylum Streptophyta; class Magnoliopsida; order Escalloniales; family Escalloniaceae; genus Escallonia; species Escallonia herrerae. The sequence goes on along the minus strand of JAVXUP010000079.1, from coordinate 700,239 downwards.
ATAAAAATGGTAAACCAACATGCTCTTAGTGGTTAGACAAGTTCTCGAGAGAGCGAGTCTAATTTTGGAATGAGAGAAACTGAGGCCCGCAGACTTAGTTATAATGATTCGCCATTGTATATCGAAATCTACAGTGTCTATTAGATTAGTATTTATGGTTACCATTTTTGAATCTTTCTTTTTTTTTTTGGAAGAAATTTAACAATATATCAGATCAAAAGAAGAAGAATTTACACCATAGAGACCAACCAACAATTGGATGACGGACCGATCCAATACAAAAGAAAGATACAAGAACTAATAGGAACCACTAGGAAACAATACACCACTAGGGGAGCATCAAGACTAAAACTGAATACCAAGAAGAGGAACCACATATACTAAACCCGCAAACCAGACCTGTTGAATTCCAAAACTGGATCGGATAACAAAAGATGCTAATGAGTAGCTAGAGACAACACCTTCCCCTTTCCTCTCGGTGATATGCAGCGAGTATAAAATCATGCAGTTCATTTGTAATCTACACAAATGGTTGGAAAAGGATAAACTCCAATGATCCGGATTCTCCACCTACATCATAAATTTAGAGTGAGGAAGGAGAATAATAACATGAGTACACTGGAGTCGACTAAACCAAGATATAGCTATACAAACAGCCATAGGAAAAGCACTAAGCTCATTTGCCGCATCAATACTATCTATAAATGCCCCAATCAGAATTCAACAAATCACACCAAACCCAAAAAGCTTGTCAATAGAAGAACCGGTGACCAAAACTGCACAAAAACACTGGAGAGGAGGTTAACACACAATCACAGGTGTAGGAGAAATGAATAGGGTAAAAAGGAGGAAAAAAATTGAACAAAGCTGCCGAAGGAAAACTAACATGACGCTAAACTTTACGAAAACAACACTGAAAGGAACTCGTGACTTTAATGTAAGAAAGTAAAAGGCGTGATTTATGAAGAATCTGGCCAAGAGAAAATGTAGAACCCTTGAAGATAACTATATTTCTTGAAAGCGAGATTTACCAGAGAACAACTACAACAATGATTAAGTATAACAGATCTGAACTACACTAAAAGACAGGTTTAGCTAACCATAAAGAAAACCACAAGCCGATAGACAAAGAAGGTAGAGAAGTAAGGAGACTAGGAGGAAGGAAAAATAATACCAAAGAGAGCCCAGTCTAGGACATTCTAGAAAAAGACGGGTATGAGTTTCAGAATGAAGTGAACGGAGGGGACAATAATCAAGAATAGGACAATGGCATCTAACGAGTTCACAACAAAGGGGAAGTCGACCATTGATTAATTTCCATAAAAACACTTTTAACTCCTCATAAATTGGAAGTTTCCAAAGTTTGCGCTAAAGATCAGGAGACATAAAGTCAGTGCAAGAGGAGGATCGTTTGAGTTCAGCCGATAAACCCTTATAAGCTGAAGCAACTAAAAAATGCTTATTCTTAAGAAAAGGCCAAACTCTTTCATCTTTCCGATAGGTGTTTAAGAGTTTATTGAAAAGTCATATAAAGCCAAATTCTTTCTCTCCTACTTTTGGTATGAGACAATATTCAACTTAACCTTATATCAGACATAGCCCAAGATCTCCCCTAGCATTTAGCCAATATGGGATCTCCGTCTACCCTAGCTAATAGCAAGTTTGTAATCTTACAACCCACCATCCTTGTGACCTAGTGTGCCAGTGCCCTACGGCCACGCACTAGCACATAGCTAGTACTCGAGGTTCGCTTTAATACTATTCTTTCATAAACAGGTCAGTGGCCTTACTAGAGGACATTGCCTATTCTAAAAAGGCTAGGAAATAGGAGTTTAACAATTCATTGCCAAGTTATTAAGGTCAAATTATCTCTCTTCCACTTTAAATTTGAAACATGATCCAATTAACGCATAGCCCATTATCTTCCCTGATACACAGCTGATGTTGGATTGCCATCCACCTTAGTAGATAACGATTATGGGTTCTCACGAAAATAGTGGGGTATATATGTTTAAAATGCCCCCAATCCTTCCGTTCGACCACACGCTTTTAACCGGATATATTAGCTAATGCGAATTAACTAAGAGCCTGTTTGTTTCACGAAAATTGTTTTTCGGAGAAGGTTTTTTGAATTTTTCAGTGTTTGGTGCATGAAAATCATTTTTTGGAAAAGGTTTTCCGGTGTTTGGTGCATGCATAAGATTTTTCGATGAAAAATAATTTCCAATCAACTTATTTTGAAGAACAAAATGTCGAAAAATCACTTACCGTTTAAAACTCGGTAAGTTACTTTCCAGCCCACTAAACACACATACTTACACACACCCACACACTTACACACACTCGCGCGCGCACACACGCACACACATGCACACACACCCCACCAACACACACACACACACACACACACACACACACACATGCCCGTCCGCCACGCACCCACGCCTACACACACACCCCACCCCCACACATCCCCCCCCCCCACACACATAGATAAGCCCAAATAGCCAAAATAGTGAAATATATCTTTTTTGGTATAGATATTTGTATCATTGCACGACAACCAAACAACGGAAAATAAAAAAATATTTTCAGGAACTGCTATTTTTGGAAAGTATACTCCGGAAAAGTATTTTCTGAAAAACGTTTTCTGTGAAGCATTTTACGTGAAACAAATAGGGCTTGAGTTAGATGTTCATTATGGTTTGTGGTTTCATTGTGTTAAGGGATTCCTTAAGAGCATATTGAATCATAATAACGTGAGGATAGCGAATTTTGATAGAAAGTATTGAAATGTTTGCTTGGGCGTAGAGTGATAATTCGTTGCCTAATCTGAAACTGAAGCTGGTTTCATGGTACCTTGTCGAACATATTGTTGAGAATTTAAGGGAATCGGAACCACTAAATGAAGACTTTGAGGCGCGTGATCGCTTTCTTTAAGGCTTTATTTGTCCCCACTCGAAAAATGAGTTTGCTGATGGGTTAGTGACAATAATCCTCCAGGATACAACAAAGTCAGTAGGAATCTGCAAACAGCAAAATCGAAAATTCCTCTTGGAATTCTCTTTGAAGCAATGTACGTTTTGGCTATAGAAATTTTGCAGAAAGAAAAGACTTCGAAATTTTTAAAATCAGTAAATCAGTTTCTTAAAAGAACTGAAAACATGTATTTATAAATCTGAAAAGGTGTGAACTTTTTGGACAGACACAACTGTTAGAATCAAAACAGTTGTAACAGTTAAAAATAACGGACAATAAATCAAAAATTGAATTTAAATAAATCTCACACCTTTTCAATAAAACTAATTTTTGAAAAAACAAAATATTTTTTTTCAAAAATAAGTCACGTTTATTCGCGACCGCGGCAAGCGTGCAAAGTGCGCCTAATAACGCGCCAAAACGCGCCTAAACTCACGCACCCGCACGCGGGTAGCATGAGGACTAGCACACTCTAGTCTTACCACCAAGTGTAAAGTAAAGACACTTTTGCTCTTATAAACCCTTTTCAAAATCAACTTCCAAGCAATGTGGGATAAAAAGAATAAGTTGTTTTTCAAACAACTCAACTCACAAAAACCCAACAATCCCCCACTTGTTTGAAAACAACGAACAGTTTGAAAAATAATTATAGCCAAGACATACGAGAAATTAATATGCATACATAAAGGTATCTTTCGATTTAAACCTTTCGTTAGTGCGAATAGCTCAAAGTGCTATAAGAGTTACTAGTGGCCTTAACTTTAAACTAGCTACTCTTTATTATAAAACCGGAGCTATTGCACACATACAAGTTTCTTGCTTCGACGAGAAATTCTTAATCAACTTAGCACTATTATGGCCTTGTGCTATATCCTGTTTCATGAACTCTCTAGAAAGTAAACCCAAACTTTCATAAGAAGCGGCACCACTTCTAAGTTCATATAGGTGAAGTTATGCTATGTGTTTCCGCTACTAGAACACATTACAAAATAGTCTCATACTTCATTAAGAGAAAACTCTCAACCTCTAAATCGTAACGGACAGTACTGAATACTTCGTTATTTAGGGGCGCGACATTATCAGTACTTACAATCACATATCAATAAATTGTTTTTACCCTTTAAACCTTACGACTAGTCATTTCCTAGTGTTAGGTTGGGTTACCATTACTGGTGATTATTTCAATAGGTTTCAGCCCCATCTCATAAGATGTCATTCTTACTAGCTCTCTTGACAAAGCTTTTGTAAGAGGATCTGCCAAGTTTTTACTTGATTTCACATAGACAATTGTTATAACACCATCTTGTATCAATTGTCTCACAAATTCATGTCGTAGACTTATATGTCTAGACTTACCATTATAGGTACAACTATATGCCCTTGATAAAGTGGCTTCACTATCACAGTAAACAGTAATAGGAGGCATAGGATTAGGCCATAACTTTATATCTAACAATAAGTTTCTAATCCATTCTGCTTCCTTACCACTTATTGCAAGAGCAATAAATTCGGATTCCATAGTGGAATGAGATATGCATGTCTGTTTCTTGCTTGCCCAAAAAACTGCTCCTCCTGCTAGGGTAAATACCCAACCAGAAGTAGACTTATTATCTCCCACACTCGTTATCCAACTTGCATCGGTGTATCCTTCTAATACAGCCGGATAATCATTGTAGAACAATGTGAATCCCATGGTTCTCTTAAGGTAACCAAGGATTCGGCCAATGGCCTTCCAATGTTCTACACTGGGGTTACTAGTAAATCTACTAAGTTTACAAACAGAAAAAGCAATATCCAGTCTTGTACAATGCATAGCATACATTAAACTACCAATAGCACTAGCATATTCTAGTTGTGCTACTGCTCTACCGGAGTTGCTTGCTAATTTCATATTTGGATCAAAAGGAGTACTAAACTTTTTAAATCCAAGATGTTTAAACTTAGTCAATATTTTCTCAACGTAATGAGATTGACTCAAAGCATAACCCCCACTATGCTTCCTTACTTTTATTCCTAAGATAGTATCTACCTCACCCAAGTCTTTCATTTTAAACATGGAAGATAGATACTCCTTGGTCTCATTTATCCCATCCATATTAGTTCCAAAAATTAGCATGTCATCAACATACAAGCAAACTATCACTCCATATTTAGTAGTGAATTTAGAATAAATACACCTGTCTGCACTGTTATACTTGAAACCGAAAGATAGTATAACCGAATCAAATTTCTCATGCCACTGCTTTGGTGCTTGTTTAAGCCCATACAGTGATTTAACTGACTTGCATACCTTCTTTTCATTTCCATGTAAGACAAACCCTTCGGGTTGCTCCATGTAGACTTCTTCACTCAAGTCTCCATTTAAGAAGGCAGTCTTAACATCCATTTGATGAACATAAAGATGGTGAATGGATGCTAAAGCCATGAGAATTCTGATTGAAGTTATACGAGCAACTGGTGCATAAGTGTCGAAATAATCAATTCCCTCTTTCTGTCTAAACCCTTTGGCTACTAATCTAGCCTTAAAGGCTTGAACAGAACCATCAGAATTGTATTTTCTTCTAAAGACCCACTTACTCCCTATGGGTTTGGAACCTTGGGGTAAATCAACTAGTACCCATGTGTTATTTGACATAATTGAGTCCATTTCATCATCAATTGCTTCCTTCCAAAAGGATGCATCTCTTGATGACATAGCCTCACTAAATGACCTTGGGTCATCCTCCAAATTTAACACGATAGGGTACTTGTTAATTACATTATTATTTATATCACCTTCAACAAGAAACACAATACTTTGAGAAGAAATAAAATCTGAATTTAATCCCTTCTCTTTCCTTGCTCTAGTGCTTCTTCTAGGTTCCATTGGCTGAATTCTAGAATCAATAAGTTGATGCCTTTCCAATCCTAAAGGTTCTTTTGGACCATTTCCTTGAGAATCATCATTTATGACTTCATAATCAATAGAAAACTTATTTTCAAAGAATTCTACATCTCGAGATTCTACTATCACTTTAGACTCCAAATCAAGAAGTCTATAGGCTTTGCTATTTTCAGCATATCCAACGAATACACTTCTAATAGCCCTTGGTCCAAGCTTAGTCCTTTTAGGATCTGGAACTCTATAGTATGCTAAACACCCCCACACTTTTAAATATGAAAGGTTAGGTTTTCTACCTTTCCACAATTCATAAGGGCTCACATTATTCCTTTTTGAAGGCACCCTATTATGAATGTAACATGCGGTGAGTAAAGCTTCCCCCCACAAGTTTAGAGGTAGTTTAGCATTAACTATCATGCAATTAACCATTTCTCCTAAAGAACGGTTTTTCCTTTCAGCCAAGCCATTTTGTTGAGGTGTGTAGGGTGCGGAGTTTTGATGAATCAAGCCATGTTCCTCACAGAAATCTGTAAAATCATTTAGAAAATACTCCCCGCCTCTATCAGAACGTAGGATCTTAATTTTTGTCTCAAGTTGATTTTCGACTTCTGCCTTATATTTTTTGAACATGGTAAATGCTTCATCCTTAGACCTTAATAGGTAAACATATAAGTACCTACTGTAGTCATCTACAAAGGTTATAAAGTACCTTTTTCCTCCGCGAGTTAGCACCCCATTTAACTCACATATATCAGAATGTACTAAATCTAAAATTTTAGAATCTCTTTTAACACTAGGAAAAGACTTCTTAACTATTTTAGATTTAGCACATACTTCGCATTTATCCAAAGTGTTATTAAAATCTATTAAGTCCAATTTCTTCATGTTCTTTAAAGAACCATAATTCAAGTGAGCCAACCGACCATGCCATAAGGAAGAAGACTCGACAATATAAGCAAAATTAGAACTTTTATTAATGCTTAACTTAAACATTCCATCACAAGCGTACCCTTTTCCCAAAAGCTACCATTCCTAGACAGGATAACCTTGTCAGATTCAAAAGCTACCCGAAATCCCCTTTTACAAAGCAAATCAACAGAAACTAAGTTCTTTCTAATTTCGGGTACATAGAGAACATTCAAAAGACTAAGTTTCCTTCCGGACGTGAAGTCGATTTCCACTGTTCCCTTGCCGGAAACTTTGGCACAAGTATGGTTTCCCATTTGCACCTCTTGGCCATCAGTCACTTCTTCATATGCTTTAAACATAGACTTGTCTTTGCAGACGTGAACTGTGGCGCCAGAATCGAACCACCATCCAGATTTCTCCATTGCCATGTTAACTTCAGAAATCATAGCAACGAGATTTTCTTCTACCATGTTTGCCTTTCCATCCTTTCCATTGAATTTTCCCTTTCGGTATCTACACTGCTTAGCGTAGTGACCCTTTTTCCCGCAAACATAGCAGCTTCCTTTCTTCTTCTTTTGTTCTCCATCTTGGTTAGCTTTCTTCTTAAATTGTTCATCGTTCTTCCTTACTTTCAAGGCCGGATTTTTTGACTGTGATCCGCTCCCATCCACATAGTGCACGTTGGACTCAACCGGAACAGTAACCTTATTTTCACGTTTGCGTGACTCCTCTTCAATATGAAGGTGTTTCTGAAACTGTTCCAATGTAAAGTCCTCTGACTTGTGCATCAACTTCTTCCGGTAATCCTTCCAAGAAGGGGGTAATTTTGCAATTATAGCCCCTACTTGAAACGATTCTGGAAGGCTAATCTTGAGGGCTCGAATCTTATTAACAATCACTTGAAGAGCATGGACTTGTTCTAACACAGGTTTATCATCAACCATTACAAAATCGAAGTACTGAGCAATAAGGTATTTATTCGTACCTTCTTCTTCAGCTTTATACTTGTAGTCCAACGCACTCCAAATATTACGGGCATATTTAATTTCGGTGAACAAGTCGTATAAACGATCTGACAGCCCATTCAGAATGTGTCCACGGCACAGAAGTTCGTCTTCTTCGCGTTTCTTCCTTTCCTTCTTAACACGCTCAAATTCTTCGGCATCGGGTAGAACACCTTCTGCAGAAGTCCTTGGTTCCTCTGGTGGTGGCGGCAATTCAGGATCCAGAATGTATGAAATCCTTAAAGCAGTGAGAAGAAACATCATCTTGTCCTTCCATCGAGCATAGTTGTTACCATCAAAACGATCCAGTTTCACCAAGTCTTGATTCATCACTTTGATTGACTCCGAATCCATTGTAGCAGAACAGAATAAAGCCTTAAAATTGTTGAGAATTTAAGGGAATCGGAACCACTAAATGAAGACTTTGAGGCGCGTGATCGCTTTCTTTAAAGCTTTATTTGTCCCCACTCGAAAAACGAGTTTGCTGATGGGTTAGTGACAAATAATCCTCCAGGATACAACAAAGTCAGTAGGAATCTGCAAACAGCAAAATCGAAAATTCCTCTTGGAATTCTCTTTGAAACAATGTACGTTTTGGCTATAGAAATTTTGCAGAAAGAAAAGACTTCGAAATTTTTAAAATCAGTAAATCAGTTTCTTAAAAGAACTGAAAACATGTATTTATAAATCTGAAAATGTGTGAACTTTTTGGACAGACACAACTGTTAGAATCAAAACAGTTGTAACAGTTAAAAATAACGGACAATAAATCAAAAATTGAATTTAAATAAATCTCACACCTTTTCAATAAAACTAATTTTCGAAAAAACAAAATATTTTTTTTCAAAAATAAGTCACGTTTATTCGCGACCGCGGCAAGTGTGCAAAGTGCGCCTAAACTCGCGCACCCGCACGCGGGTAGTATGGAGACTAGCACACTCTAGTCTTACCACCAAGTGTAAAGTAAAGGCACTTTTACTCTTATAGACCCTTTTCAAAACTAACTTCCAAGCAATGTAGGACAAAAAGAATAAGTTGTTTTTCAAACAACTCAACTCACAAAAACCCAACACATATTAGTTATATACCTCTGTAAAACCAGTAAACGATATCCGGATATAATTATTCTTTTTCTTGGTGACATCTTGCATTCACGTACTCCAACATTGTGAAAGTTAGTACCAAGGATGATTAAAATTCTAAAGTTTGTATCTTGAGGGCCTTGTAAATGCAAAGAAAGTTTATTAAACTCGATATGTTTCACGTTGTTTTTGAGGTACAAGACTCGCTCACTAAAGTTTGGGATTCCTAAAATCTAATTGAAATAAATTATTAAATGGTTAAGTTCGCGTCTTCTTAGTTAATCTTGATGTAAAGACAAGTTAATGTATGTTCTTTCAGTGAAGTGAACTAAAGGATTGCGGTACGGTAAACACTGTTTCTGTTGACGCAATTCATTGTGAGGCAAGTATGTCAATGCTTCCATACCTAACACAGTGCAATGGAGATTTTGGTCGCTCCTAGCATGTTTAATTTGTGGTTGCATTATGAGTTAATGATTCCTAAGCATTTTAGTTTGTACTACAAGAGCTTCAGATGGTAAACTGAATGGATTAGGAATAAGTTTGTTTTTGATGGCGTAGATTTTGCCTTCGGTAGTTTGATCGCAAGGTTACAGTGTTACGTGCATGGAAAACAAGTATATTACTTTGGAATTGGCGAATGATGCTTCAGAAAAAATAACTTTAGATTTTCAAAATGCAAGAGTTAGAAACGACAACGTAATAAAAAGAAGGTTTTTGTACAGTAAATTGAAATCAAAGACTAGCCAAACGTATATAACCTTAGAGAGGATGGGACCGAAAAATCCAATCGTTTCAGTTTTAGAAAGTTCATATCTGAGATTAACATCTGAGTTATTCTCACTGGGATTGACTTACCCCTCGTTCCGAATGAGCCAAGAAAATGTCTCTGAATTGCAAAATTTGAAAGGGACCAGAGAGTTATTGTAATGATATATCCAGACAGACCACAGAAGGCGAGGGGATGGGCTAACCCTAACAGTGACCACAGACCAGCCAATAAACACCTTTTTCTGGCAAATATTAGACGTTGCAACTTTCCTCTATTTGGTGGGTCCGTGGACTCGGACTACGATGGGCGGCTAGCCAAGCGGGATTAGGATTGACATGCTTTCATGTTACAACCAACAACTACTTCACACATGTTGAAGGTCAAAATTTTGGTTTATTTTCTTAACTCGCAATTGAAGTAGTAAGAATTTTCTTACAACTCTTTATATAACGAGAATTAATATTTATAAAATATTTTTAAAATATTTTATTTAATAACGTTAAAAAGATAATAATTAAAAAGTATCGTTAAAAGTAATAATAGAAAAGTTACTAAAAATATTTCGCGATCATTCATTGTTAATATGTAAGGAGTTGTACGATTATTTTTAAGACAATAAAAAAAAAATTTAAGTGAGCAATAAAAGTGGGAAGGATGGAGATATGTCCATTCTAAATAAGGACTTGTGTTTACAAATATTTTCCTTCTCTGCTTTATTTTCTTTTTCTTTCTCCTTAGAAATATTTGAATTTTACATCTTGATATTGATATGTCTTTACACATAACTTTTGTTCCTGAAGATGCATTAATGAGCTAATGAATGATTACCATTGAGCAACATTTTGCCAGAGAGCAACTTTTGGCGGTGTAAACAACAAACACGATTTGGATCTTGACAATATTAACTGTATATTATTGCAAATATAGAATGCCAGTAGTTTGATTTGGACGACGGTTGAGCTTCCCATATTTATGCCAAATTTTTTGCACGAAAATTTTTTATTTAGTACGCTTATGAAAACATGATTGTAAAGAAACCAACTGCAATTACTAAAAATTGATAAAAAAAAAAAAGAAAAAAAAACCAAGATTGGGAGAAAAATTTAAGAAAAGTTTTTATTGCTACCAAATTAAGAATGATTCGGTATATCTTTTAGTGTTTGTCGACTTTGGTAGCGTTTTGTATAACACTTTCAGTTTTGGTTTTCTATTTCAAAAAATAAAAATCAAAACCAATTTATTATTATTATTATTATTATTATTTTACAAAACAAGTGGGTATTTGATATCCAGTTTTTATTTTGAATTTTTTTTCTTTTGGGTGTTTAATTATCCAATTTTTTTGTGGCGGTGGTGAGGCGTGGCGGTGGCTGACGATGGTGGTGGCCGGCCGGCAGCGGTAGCAGGCGGTGGCTAGTGGCTGCCGGCCGCCGGCGGTGGACAGTGGCGATGGGCCCTGGGAGGGTGGTGATGGTAGTGGTTTCAAAATAAAAATCAAAACTGAAAATCAAAACTCATTTTTGAAGTTTTAAAAAATAACCCTAATTTAAAAACTGATTTTTTAAACTGAAAAAAAATAAAAAAATTATGTGTCAAACGCGTTTATTTTCTTCAGTTTACAAAAGTTGAAAAAAATTGAAAAAATAAACCGCATCGAACCGATCCTTATTTGACCATTTAGTATTTTCAATCCCGTAAATCCTTCAACAACTTCACCACAAAATTCAGTGAACTTTGGTGTGTAGAGTGATTGGTTTTCAACACGATTCTGGGGAATCTCCGTCACGATTTCACTGTAAAACTTTGATGGGAACAGTCTGTTAGATTGGTTTTGAGCAAACTGGTGCTTGTTGCGACCGTGTTTAGTGATTGGTGGGAAAGGAACTTGCGATGCTTTAAAGAGTAGAGTACTACCATGAAGCATCTTGAGAAAATAATTGAGCAGTGGCTGTAGGAAAAATTAAAGCTGGAAAAAATTGAAGACCATTTATATGAACAAGACCTTATGTCAAATTGATGGGATTCATGTTCATATGTTACGTTAATTTTTCTGCTATAAAATTTGATTAAAATAGATAATTATGGAGTTATTACTCTGGTAGGGTGCAATTGTTAGAGCTTAATGGAAATAAAGGACTTTCAACAACAGAAAAAAAAATGCAAATTTAAAAGCTACCTACATCCAAAGAAGAAGAAAAAAAAAGAAAAAAATTTAAACTACAAAACTCCAGTGTTGCAAGATTTTAAAAACTAGATTATTGCAATGATTGCAAAAAGAGAAATTTAGCATATGGGAGCACTTATTTTGTTTGGAAGTCCTCCGTTCACTACAAGAAAAGAGGGTTTTAACGACGGACTTTTAGCGACGGAAGTAGTTCCGTCGCTAAAGGTGTTTTCAGCGACGGAATTTTCGTGGGTAAAAACGTTGTCCAAGTTCCGTCGCTAAAGGTGTTTTCAGCGACGGAATTTTCGTGGGTAAGAACGTTGTCCAAAAAAATATTTTACCGACGGATTAATCCGTCGTCGGTAAAACCATTCCCGACGGACGTTTACCGATGGTCTTTTAACGACGGTATAAACCGTCACTAAATGGTTTTACCGACGGATCTTTAGCGACGGGACATGTCCGTCGCTAAATGTGTTCTTAAATACCCAGATTTCTCTCTCTCTCCCCATCTTTCCTCCCTACCAGCCCCCCACGCCGGCGACAGGCCCCCCGCCACCACCACACCACCCTTCCCTTTCCCCTCAGATCTGCCGTCCCCATTGCCACCTCGCCGCCCCGCAGCTACCCCACTACTGCCACAGCCACCTCACAGTCGCACCACCATCGCCACAGTTCCTCCCCCTCTGCCGCACCACCACCTTCTGCCGCTGCCTTCCGTGCGCCACTGTCGTCATTCGCCTCGCACCACCACTGCCTGAACTCACTTTTTTTCTGGTTAGAAATTATTTATCATATTGAATTAATCCGTTGTTATAATGTAATTGTATACTAGAAATTAATCTGTTATTATAATGTAATTGTATGCTAGAAATTATTTATCGCATTAAATCTATTGTTATAATGTAATTGTATTTAATCTATTGTAATGTAATTGTATTTGATTTGCTATAATGTAATTGAATTTAATTTGTTGTAATGTAATTAAATTTAATTTTTTGTAGTGTATTGTATTGTATTTAATTTGTTGTAATGTAATTGTAACGATTAAACCCTAATTATCCCTAATTTGTTCTCAAGTAACCCTAATTGAACCAAATTAACCCTAATCAAACCGTAATTATCCCTAATCTAACCAATTAACAGTAATTAACCCCGCGTAATCCTAATTGAACGAATTAATCCCAATTAAACCTGATTAACCCTAACTGAACCAATTAATTGTAATGAACCCCGATTCAACCTAAACTAACCAATTAACAGTAATTAACCCCGCGTAACCCTAATTGAACGAATTAACCCCAATTAAACCTGATTAACCCTAACTTAACCAATTAATTGTAATGAACCCCGATTCAACCTAATTCAACCAATTAATTGTAATTGAACCCCTAATTGAATGCCCTGATCCAATCGAACCCTAAATTGAAATAATTGAACCCCCCTAATTGAACCCTAAATTGAATGCCCCAAATCAACCGAACCCTAAATTGAATCAATTGAACCCCCTAATTGAACCCTAAATTGAAGTAATTGAACCCTAATTAAACCCCAAAATTGAATGCCCTAATCGAATCGAACCCTAAATTAACCCCTAATTAAACCCTAAATTGAATGCTCTAATCCAACTGAAACCTATATTGAATGTCCCAAATCAATCGAACCCTAAATTGATTCAGTAGAACCCCCTAATTAAACCCTAAATTGATGTAATTGAACCCTAATTAAACCCTAAATTGAATGCCCGTGATCGAACCGAACCCTAAATTAAACTAATTGAACCCTAAATTGAATGCCCTAATATAATCGAACCCTAAATTAAAATAATTCAAGCGCATCAGATATGTGCATTTTGAACAATTTTTTCCTATTTGAACAATGATAATTTGTTTGATAATTTTAGGTTGTTAATTGTGTATTTGAGAATTATGATTATTGATCTGTGATTTTAGGTTGTTAATTGATGATTTTAGGTTATTAGCTGTGCATTTGAAGTAATTGTGATTATTAATTGATGATTTTATGTTGTTAATTGATGATTTTAGATTGTTAATTGTGCATTGAGCATTTGAGATATTGAGATTATTGACGGAGGATGGGACCCAATTGGATTGAGATACCTGTTAGTTAGCGCAGACACGGACACCACGTCTGATCGACGGTGTCCGACATTTAAAAAATAAATATTTTAATAAATCAATTAACCCTAATTAATTAGTTCTAACGAGCCTAATTAGTTTTAATTAAACCTAAGAACATAATGAAAATCAAAGTAGTTGTAATTACCCCAAATTAGTCAAAATGAACCCAATTACGCGCATATTGATTATAGTTAGCCTAATTAGTCGTAATTTGCACTAACATAACCCAATTAAGCCTAATTAACGCTAATTAGGACTAATCAATACTACTCGGCACAATTAAACCCTAATTAGGAATAAATAACCGTAATTAGTCATAATCAACCCTAATTAGCTATAATTATCCGAAACTAGCCCTCATTAACATTAATTAGCCCTAACATAACCAAATTAAGCCTAAGTACCCCTAATTAGGACTAATCGGCACTACTCGGCACAATTAAACCCTAATTAGGACTAAATAACCCTAATAAATAACCCTAATTAGTCCTAATCAACCCTAATTAGCTATAATTAGGCCAAACTAGCCCTCATTAACATGAATTAGCCTTAACATAACCCAATTAAGCCTAATTAGGACTAATCAGCACTACTCGGCACAATTAAAACCCTAATTAGGACTAAATAACCCTAATTAGTCCTAATCAACCCTAATTAGCTATAATGAGGTCAAACTAGCCCTCATTAACATTAATTAGCCCTAACATAACCCAATTAAGCCTAATTCGGACTAATCAGCACTACTCAGCACAATTAAACCCTAATTAGGACTAAATAACCCTAATTAGTCATAATCAACCCTAATTAGCTATAATTAATACTCGTAATTAACCCTAATTATACTTGAATCTCATCGAAAATCACAATTTGTACAGTAGTTCAAAATCTGTGTAAGATTGTTTAACGAAATTATATTATGTGTTATATACAGTTCTGTGGCCAATTAGTATACTGATTTATCCTTAATTTTTATCGTCATCTACAATAGGTTCAGTCAATGGATAGACCAGTGGCCTCCAGCTTGAAATTACTAGCCGAAGGCCCTAACAAACAAACATCCTGTTACGAAGGCTATATCATCAACGGGTTTAGGTTTAACGTAAAAGATGATGACCGAACAAAACAAACCCAAAACAGTGGAGTCTTGGTCAACGGCGACTGTTATGCCGAGAATTGCATGGATTTTTACGGAGAGCTAGATGAGATTGTTGAGCTAACATATCTGGGTTCCCAAAACCGCCTGGTAATGTTCAAGTGTACGTGGTTCGATGTCACATGCAGTAGAGGAATCCGTGTTAGCTCTCAAGGGATTGTAGATGTCAATGTCAAGTCAAGACTTGCATCAGACGAGCCCTTTGTGTTTGCTAGTCAAGCTGTACAAGTCTTTTACGCGGAGGACGTTGCCAATCCCAAATCTCATTGGTATACAACTAACAAGTCCAAGAAATTGCCCGTGACATATGACAGTGAACTAGACTCCTTTCAAGCCGACCAACCACGTGTCTTGTTCCCTGTTGAGGTCAACAACGAGGAGGACGATCTTCCTCTTCCAACAACACTTCTTGTAGGAGAAGAAGTCGTAGATGATGATGCGGAGTGTTGGAGATGATGTGACCGAGTCTACTGATGAAGAGGATGAATTCGAAGATGAAGAGGACGACGAGTCCCACGAAGAAGAGGACGGCGGGGAAAGTGATGAAGATGATTCGCAAACTGAAAATGATTGACTTGTAATGTTGTAACATCACGGGAAAAATGTAGTAGAACTTTTAGAACTTGGTGTTTAATGATGTGTTTTTGCACATCCGTTCATATGTATATATATAGCTATTGTGCCAATGATGATTTTTGCCAAATTATTATTTTTAACGTGTTAATGTCTTTGTAATTTATCTATATGAAGTCAGATATGGATAGGATACGGGCTATTCGTGGCCGGGCTGGACGTCGAGCTGTTTCCTCCCCGGTGGGTCCCACCTCGTCATTGCCTACTGATGACGAGGCACAGAGTGATCGCGGACAGCAGATGGGGCCCCAGCCGTCGCCGTCGCCCCAGCCCCAGCCCCAGCTCGAGCCATCGCCCCAGCCCGACGCAGATTCATCCCACACGCGCGTGCATTCTCCATCTTCCGTGGGTTCTACCTCAGGTATAGTTGATAACGGTGTTTCGTACATTTTCGCTAGCTTTATATTTGAACTGTATTAATGTCTGTGTTTTGTAGGATCTCGACGAGGCCGTGGTCCGACACGCGGGGTACGCATCGACCCCCAGCGTAAACAGAGAGTTACGCTCACGCAGGAGGGCATGTAAGTACTAAAAATATTACCTCATGCCTTATATTTAAAATTTTGGGCTGTTAATTTATATTTGAACTGCATTAATTTATTTATTTATTTACTTCTTTGGCAGGATCCTGGAGGCTCAGCCCCCGCCCCCCGCGCCCGGCTTGTACTCTTCTCCCCTCTCCTAACCGGCTGTATCCGGTTCCCGACTTGTACATATATGAGTTTTTTTTATAATAAATATTTTTTATAATTGATTATATATATTTCTTTCTGTATTGATTATTGCGCGTTGTTGTTGAGAATTGAAAATTGTATTACAGGTCTGGGTAATTGAAAAATAAAAAAAAAATTTCAAAAAAAAAATTGACTTTTGACGACGGATTAATTCCGTCGCTAAAATATTTTATCCGTCGCTAATTTGACAAAAAAGAAAATAAATTAAAATTCTAAAAATATAATTAGCGACGGAATATCCGTCGCTAATTAAAAATAAATCCGTCGAAAAAAATGACATATTTAGCGACGGATTTAAAACATTCCGTCGCTAAACTATTAGTGACGGACTTTTATACGAGAAATTTTTAGCGACGGTGAATTCGTTGCTAATTCTTTTAGCGACGGATTTCTCCGTCGCTAAAGGCCTGTTTTCTTGTAGTGATTCATGTGTGTCACGATTAGCGCAAGCATAATAGCTAACAATGACAATGAGGAGGGTGCACTCCCCGCTAACCTTATGCGCGCTTATTGGTTCTGTTGCAACTAAGGCCCTGTTTGACACAATTTATTTTTTTCAATTTTGAAAACTAGAAAAAAAAGTAGCGTTTGATAACCATATTCCTTTTTTTCCCTTCAGTTTAAAAACTCAGTTTTTAAATCAAGGCTGTTTTTAAAAACTCCAAAAACTGGTTTTTTTTTTTTTAGTGTTGCTTTTTTCTTAGACCACCACCACCGGCAGCCACCGCCGTCCACCATCACCGTCAGCCATTGCCACCGCAAACCACCACAAAAAAAAAAATTGAGTTATCAAACACAAAAAAAAAACTCAACAAAAAAAAAATTGGGTTATCAAACACTCACTTATTTTGGTAAAAAAAAAAAATTAAACTGCTCTTTAATTTTTTTTTGGAAACTAAAAACAAAAAAAAAAAGTTTTGTCAAACGAAAGTGAAAGAAGAAAATTGGTTCATCATGTAGTAGCGAGGGAAGCAAAGAAGACTAGCATTTGTCTTGAAACTTGGTACAAGTACCCACTATGCTGAAAGGGTGAACTAATCCACAAACATAATGTTTCCAACCTATTCTGGTCATACCCAAGGGCCCACTAGGGGTCCCACTTCGAGCAAACACGTCGACACGTTTAACGGCACAAATATTCAATGCATCAAGCCAGTCAAAGAACAAGCGCCCAAGTCACTTACATTTTTTGCTTTGCATGCTTCATGAGAGACTTAAGCGCCAATTATTTCACATTAATGTGACTCACGGTAGCACGTTCGTCACGCCGCAACCACCCGAGCACCTTTTCATCGAAAACATCGACCAACGGTGCAACTGGAGCAACGGGGTCAAGGGGCAAAGGCCTTGGCCAACCCCATGGTGTCGGCCTCAGCCTCCATGGGGGGTAGGCCTCGGCCTCCATGAGGGGTTGGCGTTGGCCTTCCCCCCCCCCCCCCCCGGTTGTTCACTTTTTGCGCGCAGTCCTTTTCGCACTTTGATCGCTCCGTACTTTTCGTATGTGACTTTGGCATCTTGTTCGCCACGTGGGTACGACTCACGGCAACACGCTTGTAGCAACACAACTTTTGGATTCGTCATTGCCCATCAAAACACCTACTGTCGAGGTGCCCAACACTACAAAAAAAGGGGTTTCGACGACACAAAAAAAGTGTCGCCAATGACAGGAAAAGTGTCGCAAAGAAGTTTCCCGACACTTCATTAACGCTTTTTCTAAATGTCGCAAAATCGTCCGTCGGGAATTTCCCGGCACTTCCAATACGTGTCGGCAGTTAACTTGCGAGACTTATTTGCTACACTTAAAAGTGCCTCTTTATGGGATTCATAATACAACTTTGTTTGCGACACTTAAATAAAAATGCCAATAAATTTGCGACACTTCTGCAAAAGTGCCGGAAACATTTAATGTTTAACTATCACTTTTGTTTGCAGCACTTTTCAGTAAGTGTCATTAAGATTTAACCACGGGATTTGTAAAACGTCGAGAACCTTTATGATAGTTTGTTGAAAGACATTTATGTAACTTGTATTAGCGACAATTTGTAATAAAACAACAATCAAGTCACTTTAACAAGCAAATAAACTAATCATAAGAACGAACGACATTCTAATTACATTGAACTATGCCCATCCAAATCCACATACTACCACATCCTTCAAGGGATTCTTGTTTCCAATAACATAAAAATTACATGTCCTTGAATAGTAAAAACCTAAAGAGTTTATCTCATTGAAAACCTTAACATAGATCAAGTTGATGTTTTTAAGTTCGACAAAAGCTTTGAGATTGTCTTCCAACATGTGTAACTATACCTGCAAAAAAGAAATAAACAAATTGCCCAAGAAATTTGTTATGAAGCTAATTGGTATAACATAAGCAAAATTAGACCTAAAAACGAAATAGAAACTAGTTTGCAAAGACAATGCTCGACCTATTTCTTGATGCTTTAAAGTCTAACAAAAGCATTGAGATTGTCTTCCAACATGTTAACTAAACCTGCAAAAAAGAAAGAAACAAATGCCCACGAAATTTGTTATGAAGCTAATTGGTATAACATAAGCAAAATTAAACCTAGAAACATATAGAAACTAGTTTGCAAAGAGAACGCAGCAAGAGAACTAAAGACTCCTTGACAAAAGAAGAAGAAGAAGAAGAAGCTGAGATTATACAAACAAAAGGTCCGATCACGAGTTAAACTGATTATCCAGACCAACTGCCGGAGGTCCATTTGGTTAGTTTGCCAATGCATTGACCTCTGGCATACAAGATGCAAGCATAACACGCTTTTCAACGTGTTGTTTGCCAAACCATGAAAATCCACCCCAACATCTTCCACATCTCTTATGATGTCAATTGGCATTAGGCAACAAGGAATTAATTCGGATTGGCCACACAGAAGAAGAAGGACAATCAAACTAACCAATAAAAGATATGGAGCATAAAAAATTATCAAATTGCATTCACTTCATATGCAAAGGAACCATATTACTTCATGGAATGACTATTATACATATAGCACAAGGTGCAATATACTTCAGCAAGATGTTTTATAACTCCACATTCGCAATAAGTTGTATCATATATTTCATATTTCAAAAAAAAATCTATAAAGCAACGTGGCTTCAGATTTAGAAATCAACTGAAGAAAACAGTAGCTTAAGAAAATGCCAAAAACTTTATGCTGCAGGATTTAACTAATTAACTAAAAATTGATTCTAGACTACTGAGGACATAGAACTGCCTACTTTATTTTTACCAAAAAAAATTTCCCCTTGTGACATGCCATCATGTGAGATTTAAAGTTACAATGTGTAGAGTCATCTTGAAAAACAAGTACGATTAGTGTTATTAGTCATCTCTACTCAAGAGCCAGCCAGATTCTTAAGGGTAAATACATACATTGATCGATCTATAAAGTAAAAATAGGTCAATTTTACTCTTGATGCAGTGCTACAAATACAAGCTACCAACCATGAGGTGGTTTCCAGTATCAAATAAGCTAGTCACCTATCTTGTAAACTAGGTTATGGATGCAAATTGTGTAATGGCCTTATCTTTGAGCCAAAACCCTTGTTGCAGCTACACTTTTTTTTTTTTTTTTCTAATATGACTGTAATTTCAAAACTTACCCAACTTCCACCGCTTAAGTAGTGTCACTCAGCATGATCCAGGATAGCTTTGGACATCCACTTTGATAATCAGGTCTATCCAATAAGGAATTATATGAATAACATTGTGGAGATAAAAAGAGAAAAAGAAAACAAAAAAAACTATCCAGTTAGAAAAAGAAAAACTATGCAAATGCACCCTCAAGTAGCCCCTCAGATTCTTTATTGGAACTTGGAAGTGTCACCTAATTAGTTCCAATTAGTTCAGATCCATCCTACTCATTGCCCTGTTTGTTGAAAATAAAAATACATTTTCTCCCTCTCCACCATCTTCTTCTTCTTCTATTGACTTTTAACTCATAATTATAAATTTTCACATTAAGAGAATCATTCAAATAAAGGGGAGGCCCCCTTCTGCGAGTTTTTGTGTCAATATATGTTTAGCTCGAGACCATTGTTTTTCCTAATAGGGCAAGAAAGAATGAAGGGTAAATTTAATTTGAACGTTAACTTATGATAACAAAACTAATTTAGCGGACAAAACAACAGATAAGGTTTTCTCCTTATGTTAAATTATGACCACTAATCATAAAATGAAAAACACCAAGGACTGGGATAATGGATATACACAGTTCATATTTTTGTTTTGCCGATGACATCCATCTCTTTTCACAAACAATTTATCAGCTGGGAGGAATGTTCCATACCCACACAAAAGCATGCAATATAAGTACCAAAAACGCAATTAATGCTTTAATCCAAAAGCCCCTCTGCAACCATATCTAGGTAAACTCCTTTTCTGTGAATGGAATTTATTTATTATATTACTTAGCATGGGTAGGCTTTGATTTTTTGGGTAAACTTCTTTGTGAACGGAATCACTGAATCTGCTATCAAACCGTCTAACTTTCTTTTTGAATTTCACTAAGAGAGTTTGTGGGTGTGCTTTACGAACCTGAGATAATTCGACGGAATCTGAGCAGCAAAATCCGAACGGCAAATCCTAAGATAGAGAGAGCATGGGAGATCGGTTGTTGATGGAGAAGAACATGTATGAGAGAGAGAGAGAGAGAGAGGAATTGGGGATCGTATGGAATCTTTGTGTGTATTTAGGAGTGTTGAGATAAAACTTTGAATAAAAGTGAACCGGAAAAAGTTATAATTTGCAGCCTGCCTAAAATTTTGATGACAATTAGGACCAGTTCTGATGACGTTTTATTATAGGTGTGGCTATTAAGTGACACACAATAAATGTCGCATAGTTAATGTGGCAGCCATTAAAAGTGACACTAACTTTGCGACACTTAAAAAAGTATTTGTGACGTTATGGTGAAAGTGTCACAAATTAAAGATAATTTCTGACATTTGATAAAGCATCGGCAATCAAGCATCGCCAAAACCCATTTTTTGTAGTGCAAAGTTCACCGAAAGGGGGAGTGGCCTTGGCCTCCCTTCATGGAAGTTGGCCATTGGCCTTGGCCACTCCTTAGGGTCGGCCTCGGCCTCCCTAGGGATGGTGGCCTTGGCCTTCCCCCATTTGTTGGCCTCTGGCCTCCCCTTCTGCGTGTACTTATGCTTTTGGGTCTTTGCACCTCTGCGATATTCACGATGCCCGTACATCAACCTCGTGACGTCCGTCATCCACCGCCCGCTGTCACGCATCACCTTAGCGATGACCGGAACCCAAAGTCGCGCGCTACCACCGAATGACCTGTCACCGACAACCGCGTGCCATCACTCCCAACTTTGTGATTACTGAATATTGCACTTATTATTTTGGCATAACATGCACACTTGGCTCACGCCCCATCTCCGGGGCACCTGTACGTTGTCTCCGTGACAATCATCGCCGGGCCCGTGCCCTACTTTCATAACAGGTGCTCCCGACACTGAATATTGCCCCGCAAAGTTCGTCGCTGCGCCCGTGAGCCATCTTCAAAATATGTGCTCCGGCACCAAGTATTGTTCTGCGACGTTCGTCACCGTGCCCGTGCGCCACTTTCATAATAGGTGCTCCCGGCACCGAATATTGCCACGCGAAGTTCGTGCTACGCCCGTGCGCCATCTTTCATGATATGTGCTCCGGCACCATGTATTGCCCCGCGACGTTCGTCGCCGCGCCCGTGCGCCATCTTCATGATATGTGCTCCGACACCAAGTATTGTTCTACGACGTTCATCGTCGCACCCGTTCATCGCTTTAATAACAGGTGCCCCCAGCATCGAGTATTGCTCCGCGACGTTCGTCGCCACCCCCATGCGCCACTTCCATGACATGTGCCCCGGCATCGGGTATTCTCTCCGTGACATTTGTCGCCGCGCCCGTGCGCCACTTCCATAACATGTGCCCCAAGCACGAGGTATTGTCTCATGCCCTTGGCATCGCGCCCATGCGCCACAATCATGTTACATGCTTCCGGGGGGCTCCGTACATAGTGCTCTGGCACGAGGACCCCTCGCAGCGGGATGGGCTCGTTACCACAAAGCCATCACCGCCACGGGATAGGCTCATTACCATTAAGCTATCGCCGTCTTCATTCTGGGGGCTCCATTCGTAGTGCTCCGGCACGAGGACCCTTCGCAGTGGGATGGGCTCGTTACCACAAAGCCATTGTCGCCACAGGATAGGCTCGTTACCATAGAAGCTATCGTTGTCTTCATTCGGGGGGCTCAGCTCATAATGCTTCGGCACAAGGACCCTTTGCAGCGGGATAGGCTCGTTACCACAAAGCTATCGCCACCTGGGGTGACCTGCATGACACTAGGCACTGAGCCATAACCATGTCCACTCACGTTACCGATGATCGTCGGCGCCCTCAGGATGATGACCCTCGGGTCACTCCGAGACGGGAGCAGATCTTTGGAGGGCATCGCGCCTAGTCCGCATGGTAGTTGGTCACAGGGCCAACCCTCATCGCTGTTAGGTTCTCTACGCGTTTCTTGATGCGCTATGTAGGATTCAGTAAGGGCTTGGACCTGTGGCTGGGGCAACAGACTTACTCTGATCATGCCGTCACAGTGTCTTCCTTCTTCTTAGACAGGTAGAGCAACACTGTGTGGGGCAAGGCAGTTCGAATTTGGGAACTGGCAGCCCAATGGAGAATCAGTATTTTGGGACCTCCTGGTGACGTGTCACTTCCAGGGGATGACATGTGGCAGTTTATGACATAAGCATACTATTTACTATAAATAGTGGACTTTTGGACTCATTCTGGACAGAATTCTCTCATTTGACAAAAATCACTTCCTCACTCTAGAATAGAGCCCTTGGATTCTAGAGAGAGAAACACATTTCTCTCGTGACTTTGGACATAACATCGACCGTGACAATGGACCTCAACTCTCGAACCCCGACTCGGACCTTAGCTCGGATTGTCGACTGCCGGCCTTCTTCATCTTTGCCTTGTCTCC
Source organism: Escallonia herrerae (assembly GCA_033070095.1). Taxonomy (NCBI): domain Eukaryota; kingdom Viridiplantae; phylum Streptophyta; class Magnoliopsida; order Escalloniales; family Escalloniaceae; genus Escallonia; species Escallonia herrerae. The sequence goes on along the minus strand of JAVXUP010000079.1, from coordinate 676,768 downwards.
ACAGCACTACCATCCCTCACGACTTGTCTGGGAAGCCTTGCTCTCTGCCCTTACTCCGCCCTCACTGTCTCTCACTTTGCATACTTGGAAGCTGACTCGGACTACAGCCTTTGTGGCACCTCCACGTAGGTACGAACCCACTTTCCTTGGCACCACATAATAATGTTAAACTCCCTTGGCATTCTTCCAAAGGAAGTTATTGGTTTACTCAAAAACCCATGATGGGCCTTTGAATTGCCCAAGATTGAGTTGTAATGGAAAGCACTTTCCTACCTCATCAAGGTTTTTCCTGCACTAGATTGAGTTGCAATGGCAGATGTCAAGGGTAAGAGCACCCTCAACAATCTAAGGGTACTCTCCCACCTCTCAAGGGTGAGACCAATTTTGATAAGGTTGGAATGCATGAGTCTCCCTAGGCAGGTTCATGGGTCTGGATTTGGTGCAATGTGTCAAGAGGGAGGGTAGTGATAGCAGAGGGAGAGGGGTAAGGAGATCAAGGAAAGTGAGAGGTGAGACATGAGAAGAAAAGAGAGGTGGGAGATCACAATATTAAAGGAGATGGAGGGAGGAATAGAGAAGTGTGCACCGTTATGTTTTTAGTGTGTGTGTGTGTGAGTGTGAGAGAGGGGTTTACGGCGGCCGACTTTTTTCCCTCCGGCTAATTTGTCCAACCTTCCCCTCATTTTTTGGTGGAAAATCGAATTCCTATTTTGTACTTGAAAGTATTCGTCACTTTTTCCTAACTTCTCTTTCCTTTAATTTTTTTTCATAAACCAGCAAGAAAAAGGAGTCATCTCGTACCATCATCCCCGTGATACGGCCCCATCACGAACTCCGCTGCATAGCTTCTATCCCGCCTATGCCGCACCAAAAGAAATGTCGGATCCATCCACCGTACATCCCTTTCCGGTGCTTCTTTGTCTCAGCAAGGATGTCCAATAACTGTGTCTGCAATAGCAGCTCCTCCCGACCCAGCCGGGTCACCCCTCGAGCATCTTTCTCCCCGTGCATAGGCAGCCCTGTCAGCATCATCACATCCAGCAGTGTCGGTCCGATCTCTCCAAACTCTATCACAAACGTATGTGACTGCGTGCTCCACCTCGACAGTAGAAGGGTCATACCCGGCGTATCCCTGTACACCTCCAAACCCCTGGCGGTAATGTCTATCGCCGACAGCAGCCCCAGCGACTGCAACAACCCCATCCACTTCGGCTACTGTAGCATTTCCTCGCACCAAAAGTCCCATCCTATCGGCATCGCACTATGGCTCTTGAACACCACAGGCGACTAGGGCATATCCTCCCTCTCAACCAACAACGTTGGTGTGTATCTTGGCAACATAATAAGTGCCTCCTCCCAGCTCAGAGCGCGCACGTACGGCGACGGCACCCGCTGTTCCTCTTCCATCGATGGACCACCCCATGACGTCGTGAAAGCTCCATCTTCCACCCAGACGGCCAACTCCCTCCACAGCTCCAGGTCTGGAACACAAGGTACCACTCCCTTCACCCCCAGCAATGTGTTCGTCTTGTCTGGCTCCGGGTCATATGTCTTCACCTCACCGCTGTCAAAAGTCAATGGCACTCCTGACCTCTCTGCTGGCACTGCCATGATATCATCTGTTGGTGGCATCGAAATAGGTGCGGTCGTCATCCCACGCAGCGGTCGCGACACACTAATCGCAGCGCCTCGCGGCTTTGCCCACATCTTCTGCCTAACTTTCTTCACCATTGGCGTCGGCTTGGGGTGTGCGGCTGAGTGCTTGGCACGTTGGACGCTCAGGGTGGCCGACCCCCCATCTCTTCTTTCTTCCCTCTTCTTTTCCCTCCTCTCCCCTTCCCCCGCTGCCACCTGCACCCTCCGACCCCCGATGGCTGGCCGACCCACCCCCTATTCCGTGATGCCACCTCCCTCTTCCCCCCTCTCCCTCCCCCTTCCTCCCTCTTCCCTTCGCCCCGAGCCTGACCCCCTAGGGGCGGTCGACACAATGCCACCGTCAACCTTGCCAGTAGCCCGGCGACCCATCGGCATAGCCGACCTGGCCACCTATTTCCCTTCTCTTGTCATCTTTTCTTCTTTCTTCTCTTTCCTCTCTTTCTCTCTTTTTCTCTTGCAAGTGTGATAGAGTCTTGTGAAAAACCCACCCATCTCTTTCCCTTTATATAAGGGTGGGCCAAGATTTAATCTTGGCCACTCATTTCAAATTTAAACCACAAACTTTCCCCCCAAAACCCAACAACTCTTTTTTGAACCGGATCTTCTCCTTTTCACGCTAACTTTGCGCACTATTTTTATTGCACAGTATCACACCTTTCTTTTTCGTTATTAATCGTTTCAACAAAACAAAAAAAAAGTGTGCGTGTGTGTGTTGCGAGTTGATAAATGATGATTTCGCTTGAAAAGTGCAATACACTCACTGCAACATATACATAGACTTCATCGAGACGCAACAACGTTTATGCTTACGGTGCCCGCTTGGATTTCCCCTTCCCGCACCCCACACGCAGGGGGCTTATGTTCCTAACCTATTCAGGTTCCACCCAAGGGCCCATCAGGGTCATATTTTTTTCGTGACACGTCACAATATTCAACGGTCAACTTTTCAACGCTGTCATTCGGACAAAATGCGCACGCTCAAGTCACGTGCATTTTTCATTGAGTTTCTGCATGGCTAAAATTATTTTTGTCACCAACGTAATGACATCGGCGCCACTAACACTTAGAAAATATGTGAACTTGCCATGGCGCGCCTTCCCCTTAAGGGGGGTTGGCCACTCCCTTTGAAGGGGGTCGGCCACCTCTTTAAAGAGGGGGTCGTCCACCCTCTTTAAGGAGGGGTCGGCCACCTCCCTAAACGGGGTCGGCCACCCTCTTTAGGAGGGGTCGGCCACCCTAGTCCCGGGGGGTTGATGACGCTCTTTTTCCTTAACTCATTCATGCACTACGGTCTACAATGCTCACTCATCACCTCGACCGTACGGCGCCTGTTGTTGCCCATACGTTGTCGCCGCATTGACCTTCGCCAGCGCCCACGCGCCATCTCTGATACTCTGTCGCGCCCATGCGTCGCCACTGATATAGCTGTGCCCCCTGGCTCTCTGTTACACTACAGTGCCCCCAGCACCATGACTGCGCCCATGCGCCACTCCCATGACATGTGCCCCCAGCACCAGGTATTGTCTCGCGACGGTCTTCGTCGCCCCCGTGCGCCACTATCATGTTACAGGCCCCCGGGCACCACTCTCATTCACCACACCATGCGCCCCTGCCATGGACGTGGAACATGCTTCGACAGAGAGCCGGTATTTGTGGACCCCCTGGTGACGTGTCACTCACGGGGAGTGACACATGTCAGCTGATGACACACTTTTCCCTATAAATAGGCAACCCTGGATTCATTTTCAATAGAGTTCTCTCATTTTGATATTTTCACTTTCTCTCTCTAAAACTCATTCTCTCTGGAACTCTAGAGGGAGAAACGTATTTGGAGCTTTGATATCAGATCCCAGACGATGTACCCCTGACTCGGACCCTAACTTGGACAGTCGACTGCCGGCCCTCACGGCCTGTCTGGGGAGCCTTACTTTCTGCCCTTACTCCACCCTCACCGTCTCTCAATTTGCATACTTGGAAGCTGACTCGGATTGCAGCCTTTGTGGCACCTCCACGTAGGTACGAACCCACTTTCTTTGGCATCAGAACGATTCTCAATAGTAACTGTTGTAAGAATTACCAGACGTTGTTACCATACCTGATACATTATCTGATGACCTAGCACATATGTACGGAAGTGTTCCAAAATAAATTCATGGATGTCTGCCTAGTTTTTGACCAGAAACGACGAGGTATACAAAGTATCTAAGAACTTTAAGTTACGCAATTCAGTATTTTACATGTGCGCTATCCTGTAATATGTAAGTTGATAATAGGTACACTTTGTTTTCTAAATATCATGTCGTGTAATATGTCCGTATCATGTCCAATTCAGTATTTTCTAATAATGTACAACGATCAAAAGAAATATCGACCCCGATTTAAAATGATCTTCTTCGTTACATGTAATATGTCCGTATCATGTCCAATCTTGATGGATAAATTAAATATCATGTCGTGTCATTTTGTTTCTTATCCATGCGCAACTAGAGTGTATTTTTCCTTAATTGATGTTCATTATTTCGAATGAAGTAATGGAAAGACTGTCGTTAGAGGTGATATGTCCGTATCATTTCCAATTTTAACGAATAATAAGATATCGCGGTCTTGTTCCATACATAAACGTAGTGTAACTTTCCCATAACGAAGTTCATTCTTTCAAATGAAGTACATTATCTGGTAACGTGATTACATACTTTGATGTCGGAAAAAATGTTACTTACATGGCAGCGATCGTCCGCTCATCAAAAGTAGAAAAAGGAAAGAAAAAATAGAAGAGGAAATAATCCAGGCTTTTAATTTTTCAAGATTGGCCTAAAGATGTAACAGTAACATTTAATTACACTGACGTGGCAGTTAATCCACGGCATTTCTTTTATTTTTCACATTTGGATAAAGCTAGCTCTTCTATTTGACATTCGAGGACCGTACCTTGCCGCCAAAATCCCTATAAATATCTACTCCCATCTTCACACACTCCAACACACAGCGGTGCTTAAATTCCTGATACCAACAGGGAGAGGGAGAGGGAGAGGGAGAGGGAGAGGGAGAGTAGCATTAACAGGTTTCTGCGTGTGTGTCACGTTGAGTGTGTGTGAGAGAAAATTGGAGTTTGTTATGGAACTCGGTGGCGCAAATACAAATGGCGATGAAAGAAATCCGTCGCCGCTGGAAGTACAACAGGCACCACCACCATCAAACTCGCCGATATGGAAGACTGTAACAGTAGCGTCCATAGCCGCAGGGATCCAATTCGGGTGGGCGCTACAGCTCTCGTTGCTGACACCGTACGTGGAGCTATTGGGCATCCCTCACACATGGGCAGCCTTCATCTGGCTCTGCGGCCCAGTCTCCGGCATGCTTGTCCAGCCCGTCGTTGGCTATTACAGCGACCACTGCACCTCCCGCTTCGGCCGCCGTCGGCCTTTTATCGCTGCCGGCACCGCTTTAGTAGCAATCGCCGTCTTCCTCATCGGCTTCGCTGCAGACATCGGCCACATGTCCGGCGACAACCTCTCCAAAGCAGCCAAGCCCCGCGCCATCACCGTCTTCGTCGTCGGATTCTGGATCCTCGACGTCGCCAATAACATGCTCCAGGGCCCCTGCCGCGCTCTCCTAGCAGATCTCTCCGGCGGCCACCAGTCCAAAACGCGAACGGCCAACGCGCTCTTCTCCTTCTTCATGGCCGTCGGGAACGTGCTGGGGTACGCGGCTGGATCGTACACGCACCTATATAAGGCGTTTCCGTTTTCGAAAACGCACGCGTGCGACGTTTACTGTGCAAATTTAAAGAGCTGTTTCTTCATCTCAATTGCGCTTTTATTAATCTTAACCATAATAGCACTCGCCGCCGTACATGAAAAGCCATTTTCAGCGGAACAAGGAGATTCCGGTGGGGAAGGGGTGAGTGAGCCATTTTTTGGAGAAATATTGGCTGCTTTGAAGGACTTGCCGAGGCCAATGTGGATTTTGCTGCTAGTGACGTGCCTGAACTGGGTTGCTTGGTTCCCGTTCTTGCTGTTCGACACTGATTGGATGGGTAGGGAGGTGTACGGAGGGAAGGTGGGGGAGGGGAGGATGTACGACCTCGGGGTGCGTGCCGGTGCGCTGGGGTTGATGCTGAACGCCGTCGTGCTGGGTGTCACGTCGCTCGTGGTGGAGTTTGCCGCTCGTGGGGTTGGGGGTGTGAAGAGGCTGTGGGGTGGTGTTAATTTCTTGTTGGCCATTTGTTTGGGGTTGACTGTTTTGGTTACCAAATTTGCCGAGTCTTCAAGGCGGTACACCTCTGTGCACGGTGGAGCCGCTACTCTCGAGCCTCCATCTGCTGGGATTAAGGGTGGCGCATTGGCTGTATTCGCTGTGTTGGGTATTCCATTATCGGTAAGCTTTACTTTTGGTTTTCGACTTTTCGTGTAACAATTTCTTGATCCAATAATTATTTAGTGCTCTAAACTCAGTCTATGGCACTTTGTTTCTACGATTCCCTTCCTTTTGATTAGTTTGTGCAATTCTCAAGATTGATTAAGTAATTCTTTTTAGGATAGAATTTTTAATGGAAACTTTGAGCTTATTTATGTTTTTACCTTAATTTTGCTCATTTACTATATGTTTGATTTGTCTTCAATTAGTATTCACAATAAAATATTTACTTTACAAAGTTTGCAAAATATTAAAAAAAAAAAAAGGAAATTTGAATGGCATGGAGAAGATACAAATTTGATGCGTGTACATTTAATTAATGGATTATGAACAATTCATTTGAGATAAAATTTGGAAAGTTTCTTTTTAAAAAAAATATTGATTTGTTACGTTATAAAATTACAGTTTTTGAGTCGGATAATGTAAGATTGGTATTCATCAATCAATCCATGTTTTTCTCTAATTCTGTCTTCAAGATTTTTGTTTCCTTTTAATTGTAGTTTAAAGATTTCATTTGACGTGATGCAATGCGGGTTGATATAGAAGAATCTAACTTAAATTATTAGTAACTAATATGAGAGTAAACACCCTTATCGCTCTTGGTTTACCGGACACAGAATCATAATTCTTGACCGTTTGATGCCCTTAATAATTTGGCACATGGTATGAATGCTGGTAAAGATAGATTATGCCGGTTTGATTGTTCCTGCCACGTCACCTCAATGTTTACTTCTTCGGTTCATGGATTATATTTAATTAGAGCCATATATTTACTTCTTCGGTTCATGGATTTAATGTCACAATCAAGGAAGGGTTATAATAGTCACATGTTATAGGTTTATGGACCGTATGATTCTTCACTTATATGTTCTCCTGGTGGTTTTTTTTTTTTTTTTCTCTTTTTCTTGCTTTTGACAAATTTGTTTTGCTGGCAGGTTACTTTTAGCATTCCCTTTGCTCTAGCGTCTATATTTTCGAGCAAAGCTGGTGCAGGACAAGGGCTCTCGCTCGGAGTTCTGAATCTTGCAATTGTTATACCACAGGTATTATAGTACAAAATATTTGATGATTTTTTTTTTATCACTGTCAAAAGTACATATAACGGCCTAATATTTCAAAAATATAAGTAATTGAAAACCATCTTATATGATTGTACAATTCTAGGAATTTGCTAGTAATTATTCTATTTTTTAATTTTGTCATAAATATGTCTACTTGATTTAATTTCATGATCCCACACCTTTTGCTTTCCTTTTACCGGCCAAAGTTGAATTCACACTTAGTGTAAGTCATAAAAGCGGCATATTTGACTAAATTTTGTTATTTTTGAAACAGATGGTAGTATCCGTATTGAGTGGACCGTGGGATGCCCTGTTTGGAGGCGGAAACTTACCGGCCTTTGTGATTGGGGCGATTGCCGCAGCAGCAAGCGGGGTGTTGGCACTTACCATGCTCCCCTCTCCACCTCCTGAAACTTTGGCGTCCAAGGCTTCAAGATCGTCTTGTTGATTATATCAAGACAATATTGATGTCTATGACTGCTCTTTTCATGTTAGCCTTTCCCCCCCCCCCCCCTTGCCTTAATTCTATTGTCAATGCTATCTTTTATCAATGCAATGCTTACTATGGAGTAATTTTATCACCTACTCTGTAAAAGGTACACTTTGTTTTCTAATATAAGAGTCATATATGCTTTAGGGTTGAAGTTTTTTTTTTTTTTTGGGTTTATCCCTAGAATCTGTATTAAAAGACTTCGATTACAAGCAAACCTACTTTCCGATAGGGATGTCAATTTGACTCGAACCTGGCGGATATCTGCCCCGCTCCTATAGGAACGAGTTTTTTTTGGCAATGATCGGGTCACGTGGCGGGTATGGTAATTAATTTTTGAACCCGCACCAGGTACGGGACCGCGCCCGCTATCCCACCCGCACCCACTCTGTATAGAATACCTAAACCATAAATCTAATCCTAAGGTTATATCCTAGCTGTCCATCTTCCTCATATAAAATCTGGTTTGCAAACCCAAGCCACAATCTTTATCTTGTTCTCTCTTCTCCTCAGGTAGAGACACCCCAACAGGCGCCTCTTCTCTGTGCTGCTTGGTTACCACCTCCCAAGACCGCCTCGCCACTTCTTGTCATCCACCTTAAACCGTTGCCCGTCCACCGTCGGCGGTCCACCTTGCACCGTGCAGCGTCCGTTGAAGTGGAACTAAATCTTAGGTGATTGGTGGATTTGTATGTAGGTTGGTTGTGTAGTGTGTAGATCTGGTGGCTGACAGTGGTGTCGGTAGCCAGTAGGTTGCAGGTTGTTGGTCGTTCTCTAAGTGTGTGGTTGCTCGTTGGTACTTCAACCTTGTTTCGAGTGCGCCACGCTGGTGGTGAATCTGGTAGTGTTGTGTGGCCGGCGGTGGCTTCTGGCTGGAAGGCCGTGGTGATTGCTTTGTTATATGTATTTATTTTGTTATTTTAAAAAAAAGCCACACTAAATTAAAGATAGGGGTAGGTTCGGATTTTTTAAAAATCTGTCGGATCAGAGATGGTATTTTCATCTCTTGACCAGATCGCGGGGCAGGGTCGTGTTTGTAGGCTACTGAGGCGGGTACAAATTTCATGAAATCTGCATCCGACCCGCCCCGCCCCATTGCCATTCATACGTTTTGAAGGTAGTGAGTTTAAGTTTGTTACCACCAGATGGAACAAAGTGCAGGGTTGAAATAATTATATTAGTAACCAGATGGAACAAAGTACATGATTAAAATAATTACATTAGATAATCACAAAAGCCAAAAGAACAGGATAGCCTCTAGCTTGGGATTACGAAGGGTGCTATGAGCCTCACGTGTTGATTACCCTTGCTCTGTCCTTTTGTAATATCCCGAACTTCGGGAGTTATTTAAAATAGTCATTCATGACCCGAAAAATAAACGGGCGCTAATTTTGAGCAATGCTCTGGTATTGGTAGTGTGTAGGAGCTTAAAAGAATTGCGAGGCAAAAATATAATTTTTAAAATTTTTGGGGTCATTTCATAATTTTGAATAAAAAATTTGGGGGCAAATTTGCAAATTTTGAAAGTATGCATGTGTGTCAAATTTTGGAGGAATGGTCTAAATATGGAGCCACCACCTATTTCTCTGATTGATGACTAATGTAACTATATTATAAACAACTAAGTGGATAAAGTATTGAGGAAATTAAAGGAAGTAAAACCAAAAAGAAAAGAAAAATGGAAATTGAAGACAGAAATAGAGAAACAGAGAACAGGGCCTCAGTAGAAAGCTGAAAAACAGAGAAAGAGAAACTAAACAATTGAAGAACAAGAACAGAGAGAAGCAGTGGGAAAGAAATTCTTGGAGAATGGGAGAATAGAAAGGATTTCTCAAGGGTAAATCCCTCGTTTATTGGTGTAATTGCATCTTAAATTTAGTGAATAATGGTTTTATTAGCATTTGTGTGTTCTGTGGTATCAGTGTGTGTATTTGCTCACTATGTGTGCTTCGGGTAGGGATTCACAAGAGGGAATTGAAAGTTTATGTATGTGTATGGTTGTAATATGAAGGATTGATGGGTGTATGTGAGTTTGTGGGGGGCTAGTGGTTGTGGTGGAGCTCGGCAGAGGGGCTCGCGATTTGGTTTATGTGTGTTCATAATGTGTGTGTGTGTGTGTGTGTGTGGATGAGACTGTGTGTGTTAATTAGGTGTTTGATTGGGTTTTAGAGAGTGTTTTACAAGTAATATAAGGTATAATTAAGGGTTGTAGCATGTGTATTTCGGAATAACAGATGGTGTAGGGGAGTTGTGTGAACTGAGGTTGGTCTTGACAGTGAAGAAAAGAGAGGAAGAAGACACTGTGTGTTCTCAAGGTGCAATAATGTGTGATCAAATTTGAATAGCAAACGTTATTGTCGCTAAAGATCAAAATTAATTTAAGCAGTTTTTTCGTGAACTTTTATAAATAGTTAGGGCCAAAATTAAATATAGTGCGAAACTGTAACCCTAAATATATTTAGAAGACCTACACTCTGGAATTGTTTGAGAATTTTCAGTGTCCGCAAATGGTGCTAATTGGGGTACATATTAAAGAAATTTATCAAATTATTTAGCATAGCAAACAAAGCTATTTTTATCTAAAAATTTTATGAAAAACCTATTTTACTGATATGATTTATTGACTAAAATTTTGTGTCATTCTGAGGCCAATAGGTATATTTTGTGAAACTGACCTTTTTATCGATCAATCTTGACACCAGTTCGGGATTTTTGGGCGAAAATTCTCTAAAATACTTTTTAGGCCAGAAATGATATCAGGATGCTTAAAATAGCATTTTAAGATTTTTTTTTGGATTTTTTCGATGCAGGAAAGCCCTAGGGGCATTTTGGTAATTTGCCACCCCGAGGGGGGTATTTTGGTAATTTTACCCATAAAGGGTATTTTTTAGTAAAGTTACATACGTTAAGAATATTTTAATATTTGGCTTACAGAAAGATCATTTTGATGATTTAAGTGTAACGGAGGATATTTTGGTAATTTGCCACCCCGAAGGGGTATTATGGTAGTTTGACCTAAGAAAGGTATTTTTACATAAATTCACATATGAGAACCTTATTTTAGTGATTATACTTATGGGAAGGCCGTTTGGATGATTTAAGTCCGAGAGGGGCTTTTTGGTTATTTTACACCTCATGGGCATTTGAGTAATTTTACATACCCGATAAGGGGATTCATTTTAAGAGCATGTATGAGTCCGTATTAAATTATAATATTGTACTGTAGACTATGTCTTATGATTTGATCATCTCATTTAGGTTAACCACAGACAAGATGCATATGTTTAGTAGGAGACCATTGACGAGAATGGCAAATGAGACTGTTGAAATAGATTGTATAAGCAGATTCACCCAGAATGATGGAAATTTGAGTTTGATGAGGATCAATTCAATGAAGTCCCATATGAGACGATCAAAAGCTTTATTCATATCAATTTTGAGTGCCTCAATTTCCTATTTTCCCCGATTTTTTTGGTGCAAAGGATATTTGTAAGCTCTTGAGCTCCATAAAAGCATTATGAGTCTCAAAGATTAGAGAGGGTAGTATGCATGTAAGCTGTTAGCAAGAACTTTACATATGACTCTGTATATGGTGTTGTAGAGACTAACCGGTCAAAACTTAGAGGGGTACCATACATTTTCACATTTAGGGATAAAGCGTGTTCCCAATCCATTCTGGTTCCACCCAAGGGCCCACTAGGATTACCATTTTGCATGACATGTCGACATGGTCAACAGTAAATTTTTAACGCATTGAATCGGTCAAAATGCGGACGCCCAAGCCATGCGCGTTCTTCGCTTCGTACGCCTCATGCGCGACTTTAGAGCCAACTTTTCTACGTCGACGCTACTCATAGAAGCACACTTGTCATGCCGTGAATACCCACATCCTTTACACCCAAAAACATTGGTCGACGGTGCACCCTGGGTCAAGGGGTTCGGCCTTGGCCTCCCCCATGGAGTCAGCCTCAGCTTAACCCGAGGGGTCGGCCTCTCCCATGGGGTTGGCCTTGGCCTTCCCCCCAGGGTTTGGCCTTGGCCTTTCCTCAAATTGTTCACTCCTCTTTTGATGTCCATTATCACGCGTTCTTCGCTTCGTACGCTTTGTATGTGACTTTGGTGCCTTATTTCTTACGCCGGTGCGACTCACCGTAGTGCGCTTGTCGCGCCTCGACTACCCAACTTCTTTTTATTCATCGATAACCATAACCGTTGGCGTGCCTTGTGCTCAACCAAAGGGGTTGGCCTCGGCTTCTCCTTAGGGGTTCACCTTGGCGTTCCCCCTCAAGGGTTGGCCTTCGTGGTAAATTTACCATCGACACGTGTTCTTCGCTTCGTATGCCTCGTGCCCTAATTTTTCTACATCGGTGTGACTCACGGAAGCACGCTCGTCACGTTGTGACCACCCAAGTCCTTTTCACCCAAAACATCGGCCGATGGCGCACCCTGAGGCAAGGGGGTCAGCCTCGGCCTCACCCGAGGGGTCGGCTTCAGCCTTCCCCCCACAGTTTGGCCTTAGGCCTTCCCCAAGTTGTTCACTCCTCTTGCGATGTCCATTATCACGCGTTCTTCGCTTCTTACGCTTCATATGTGACTTTGGTGCCTTATTTTTTACGTCGGTGCGACACGATAACGCGTTCATCGTACCTCGACTACCCGACTCCTTGTCATTCACCCAAAACCACAATCGTTAGCGTGCCTTGGTACTCAACAAAGGGGTCGGTCTTGGCCTCCCCATCAAGGTTGGCCTTGGCCTCCCTATCAAGGTCGGCCTCGGCCACCCTGAAGGGTCGACATCGGCCGCCCCTTAGGGGTTGGTCTTGGCCTTCCCCTTAACGATTAGCCTTTAGCCTTACTTTCACACTTTAACTTTTCTTCATGGGGTCATGCTTCTCTGTGATGCCTACCACCACCCGCACACCGACTCTACAACGTCCATCACCTACAGTTGTGCATTGCCTCTGCAATGTCCATCTCCCATGGTCATGCACCATCTCCGTGACGGTCGTTGCCATGCCCATGCACCACTTTCATGACATGTGTCCCCGACACTAGCTATTGTCTCGTGACAGGGGTCGCCGCACCCATGCGCCACAACACCATGTATTATCTCGCAATAAGGGTCGTCGTGCCCATGCGCCACAATCACGTCTTGTGCTGTTGGCACCGCACCCGTACACCACAATCATGTTACATCCCCCGGGGGGCACCACATTCATCACCACACCATGCGCCCCCACCATTCCTTCGGTAAAAACTTTCAGCGACGGGTACTTTTGTTGCAAAAAAGTGACTTTAGTGACAGAAATAGCTCCGTTGCTAAAAGTCCATCGCTAAAGACTTATTTTCTTGTTGTAGGAGTCTCTTCATCTCACTCTTTATTGTTTGGTTGTTACTCTTTGCCTCTTCGTAGCCAAAGAAACTTGCAATTTTTGCACTGAGACATGGAAAAACATGATATTGGTGCAATAAAATCTTAAGGTGACTGAACTACTGACGCTGGGGTCTATTAGCATTTCTTATCTTCTCAATTTTTTTGGCAATGATCGGGTCACGTGGCGAGTATGGTAATTAATTTTTGAATCGCACCGGGTACGGGACCGCGCCCGCTATCCGACCCTCACCCGCTCCGTATAGAATACCTAAACCATAAATCTGATCCTAAGGTTATATCCTAGCCGTTCATCTTCCTCATATAAAATCTCGTTTGCAAACCCTCCTAGCCGTCCATCTTCCTCATATAAAATCTGGTTTTGCAAACCCAAGCCACAATCTTTATCTTGTTCTCTCTTTTCCTAGGGCAGAGACACCCCAACAGGTGCCTCTTCTCTGTGCTGCTTGGTTACCACCTCCCAAAACCACCTCGCCACTTCTTGTCATCCACCTTGAACCGTTGCCCGTCCACCTTCGCAGTCCACCTTGCACCGTGCACCGTCCATTAAAGTGGAACTAAATCTTAGGTGATTGGTTGATTTGTATGTAGGTTGGTTGTGTAGTGTGTAGATCTGGTGGCTGACAGTGGTGTCGGTAGCCAGTAGGTTGCAGGTTGTTGGTCGTTCTCTAAGTGTGTGGTTGCTCGTTGGTACTTCATCGTTGTTTTGAGTGTGCCACGCTGGTGGTGAATCTGGTAGTGTTGTGTGGCCTGCGGTGGCTTCTGGCTCGGAGGCCGTGGTGATTGCTTTGTTATATGTATTTATTTTTTTATTTTAAAAAAGCCACTCTAAATTAAAGACGAGGGCGGGTTCGGATTTTTTAAAAGTCCGTCGGATCTGGGATGGTATTTCCATCTCTTGACCCGAGGGCGGGGCGGGGCGTGGCATAGTCGTGTTTGTAGGCTACTGGGGGGGGTACAAATTTCATGAAATCCGCATCTGACCCGCCCCATTGCCATTCCTACGTTTTGAAGGTAGTGAGTTGAAGTTTGTTACCACCAGATGGAACAAAGTGCAGGGTTGAAATAATTACATTAGTAACCAGATGAAACAAAGTGCAGGGTTAAAATAATTGCATTAGATAATCACAAAAGCCAAAAAGAACAGGATAGCCTCTAGCTTGGGATTATGAAGGGTGCTATGAGTCTCACGTGTTGATTACCCTTGCTCTATCCTTTTGTAATATTCCCAACTTCGGAAGTTGTTTAAAATAGTCATTCGTGACTCGAAAAATAAACAGGCGCTAATTTTGAGAAATGCTCTGGTATTGGTAATGAGTATGAGCTTAAAACAATTGCGGGGCAAAAATATAATTTTAAAAACTTTTGGGGTCATTTCATAATATTGAAAAAAAATTGTGGGCAAATTTGCAAAATTTAAAAGTATGCATGCGTGTCAAATTTTGGAGGAATGGTCTTAATATAGAGCCACCACCTACTTCTCTGATTGATGACTGATGCAATTATTTTATAACACAACTAAGTGGATAAAGTCTTAAGAAAATTGAAGGAAGTAAAACCAAAAAGAAAAGAAAAATGGAAACAAAAGACAGAAATAGAGAAACAGAGAACAGGGCCTGGGCAAAAAGCTGAAAAACAGAGAAAGAGAAACTAAACATTTGAAGAACAAGAACATAGAGAAGTAGTGGGAAAGAAATTCGTGGAGAAGGGGAGAATATAAAGGATTTCTCAGGGGTAAATCCCTCGTTCATTGGTGTAATTCCATCTTAAATTTAGTGAATAATGGTTTTATTAGCATTTATGTGTTTTGTGGTATCGGTGTGTGTATTTGCTCACTGTGTGTGCTTCGGGTGGGGATTCACAAGAAGGAATTGGAAGTTTATGTATGTGTATGGTTGTAATATGGAGGATTGGTGGGTGTATGTGAGTTTGTGGGGGCTAGTGGTTGTGGTGGAGCTCGACAGAGGGGCTCGCAACTGGGTTTGTGTGTGTTCATAAGTGTGTGTGCCGCGGATGAGATTGTGTATGTGAATTAGGTGTTTGATTGGGTTTTAGAGAGTGTTTTACAAGTAATATAAGGTATAATTAAGGGTGGTAGCATGTGTATTTCGGAAAAGCAGATGGTCTAGGGGAGTTGTGTGAAGTGAGGTTGGTCTCGACAGTGAAGAAAAGAGAGGAAGAAGACACTGTGTGTTCTCAAGGTGTAATAATGTGTGCTCAAATTTGAATAGCAAATGTTATTGTCGCTAAAGATTAAAATTAATTTAAGCAATTTTTCCCTGAACTTTTATAAATAGTTAGGGCAAAAATTAGATATAGTGCGAAACTGTAACCCTCAATATATTTAGAAGACCTACACTCTGGAATTGTTTGAGAATTTTCAGTGTTCGCAAATGGTGCTAATTGGGGTACAGATTAAAGAAATTTATCAAATTATTTAGCATAGCAAACAAAGCTATTTTTACATGAAAATTTTATGAAAAACCTATTTTACTGATATGATTTATTGGCAAAAATTTTGTGTCATTCTGAGGCCAATAGGTATTTTTTGTGAAACTGACCCTTTATAAATCAATCTTGACACCAGTTCGGGATTTTTGGGGCGAAAATTCTCTAAAATACTTTTTAGGCCAGAAATGATATCAGGATGCTTAAAATAGCATTTTAAGATTTTTTTTTGGGATATTTTCGGTGTAGGAAACTCCTAGGGGCATTTTGGTAATTTGCCACTCGAGGGGGTATTTTGGTAATTCTACCCATAAAGGGTATTTTTGAGTAAAGTTACATACAGTAAGAAAATTTTAATGATTTGGCTTACAGAAAGATCACTTTGATGATTTAAGTGTAATAGAGGGTATTTTGGTAATTTGCCACCCCGAAGGGGTATTATGGTAGTTTGACCTAAGAAGGGTATTTTTGCGTTAATTCACATATGAAAACCTTATTTTAGTGATTATACTTATGGGAAGGCCGTTTGGATGATTTAAGTCCGAAAGGAGCTTTTTTGTTATTTTACATCTCATAGGCATTTAAGTAATTTTACATACCCGATAAGGGGATTCATTTTAGGAGCATGTATGAGTCCGTATTAAATTATAATATTGTGCTGTGGACTATGACTTATGATTTGATCATCACATTTAGGTTAAAACTAAAGACTTCTAGTTAGGATAAATTAGCTGTGGATCTAGGTTAGAAATTCTATCTGAACCCTGGGTAAGGACTTTCGTCCAAAACTTTATTTGATAACTTGTACTCATATGTACTCATTTGATTTACTTATGACTAATGTCGAACTCTGAGTTATGATTTAATATCATCATGTTATTGTCCAAAAAGTCCCAAATATTGAACCTGAATTGGTTATTTAGAAATCTTGTGATAGTCGCCTGTTATTGCATGCTGAGCAAATTTGATAATCGTATGTTATTTTGATTTGTCATCGCTATTCGTTTGGACTCTATTATATTGATACAAGTTGTATTACTTGTCTTAAAAACCTTTCATTAAGCCTTTAAAACGTGTATTAAAACTCTTATCGGTGCTCATTAATTATTTCCCGTGGAGCATTGAGTAACATGTTGTATTATCGAATTGTGGTCATTTTCCATATCGACATGAGATTGCATTGGTTCTTTGGCGAAGGTTGGGGTATATTGGAGGATATTGATGGACTAGCCGATGTATTGGCATGGGCTAGTGCCTTGACAGACTAGCCGGTGTATTGGCGTGGGCTAGTGCCTTGACGGACCAGCCGGTGTATAGGCATAAATGATTGGAGAGTATATCTTAATGATTTGTGCTTGTGCTGGAATCCCTTGAGAAATTTTTTTGGTGTTTTGGAAATGATGACTTTGGAAGTGATCTTCTACTGATCGTTTGGAAACCATCGTGATTGTTGTTGTTATTTTGGTATATATTTATGATGAATTTTGGTCGTTTTGGAAATCATTGAACTCTTCAAATCGTTTAAGGTATTGTGGAAATCATCTTCAGTTGCATTCTTTGGAGTCGTTTGGTATTTCTTCTGTAGTCCTTGTACGACCTTACTGAGCTCTCAAAAGCTCACCCTTCGTTTGATTCCCTTCTGCGAGTGACGATTAGCTGTCGCATATTCGGGAATGGGTTAGAGTCGGTGTGAGGTTCTGGTAAGCCCGCTACTACAGTGATGTGAGACCCCTGCGTGGGTCAGGACTGTCACCTTATTTTATAAGGACTCGAGTTGTAAAGAATCTAGGTTTTAATAGATCAAGTTTAAACAGTTCTGTGAACTTGTATTTGAAGAATTTGAGTTGGTATCGGATTAAACGTTTTGAAGTATGAGTTAGTGAACAGATTTGACAGGTTGATGTGATTCGATAGGTTAATGACCCGGGAGTTCGGAGAGGCAGAGCTCCGGGGGCATTACACCTTTGCCCTCCTTGTGTTGCCTTTCTTACAAAAGTCTAGCCAGAAGGAACAGTATCACTCAAGCACAAAATAAATATCATTCAGTAGTCTAGTATGCCGTCTATCCATAAAGGAAAGAGTCATGACTATATGGCTAGATATGAGTGTAACCTAAATCTAATAACCATATAATGTTGTATAGTAAGCTTGTGAGGCTGGCTTATTGTGCAGAGGTGGCTAGGAAGATTCTTTGTACCTTTGGTATCAAATAGAATTTCCCCAATTGTCGGTAGATAGGTACAACAAAAATTCAAGTTTCGTATTGCCAAAATAGCAGCCCAAGAAGATGGTAACCGACCGATTATTTATGCATGAACAATCTTTTGAAATTAAAGAATAAGAGGATGGTGAATTGAAACCCACTAACTGAGTCACCTTTATGTTTAATGGAAGCTTTGTGATAGGAGTAGAGTAACTACTGCCTTGAGAGATGATGCCGGTAGGATCCCGAGCTTTATTCTAAAAATAAATTTTTCTCCAATTCCAAATTAACCAGTGTGAAAGGAAAATTATGTTACTAGTCATTTCTGAGCATGAAGAGTTTGTGAAGTTTACCCAGGCAATGGGCCATTCCATGAAGGAACCAATATTTATATTCTGTGATGATAGTCATATTGAATGAGAGCTAGATAGGTTTGACTCCCGAACATTGAAGAAACAAATGGAGAGTGGTTTCTTCTGTCACAAATTGAGCAAGTTGTGGTTATCGGAAGGCCTATTCTAGAAAGAACGGTTTTTACAAGTAGTTTCGAAAGTAGAAATTGCCAAAGAAAGAATGAGATTTTGAAGGGTAAAATTCAGATGACAGACGACGTCCCACACTTTTTTGGTGATCGCTTGAGGGGTTTGGATTTTACATAATTTTCCCTTATACAAAGCTTACATAATTTTCCCTTATACAAAGCTTTATAAACGGTGTACGAAAAAAAAAATCCTTTGCTACGAAATTCCAAATAATAATATCTTTAGTTTCATCGATTGGAATGTGAATGCTTTTGATTATTTTCGCGATATGCTCATGAAAAAGCTTTTGACAGAGTACAACATCCTAGTCCCGTTGACAAGGGAGGTCTTATACTAAGGCCGGTTGCTGATTCTTCAATTTCAGTTTAAGGCGCTGGATAGTATAAGTTGTCCCAGCTACGTACAGACATGCCGTCCCCAATTTTCTATATAATCACATTGCAGACGGTTTGATTTCCAGCCTTGATACATTCCAAGCCCATGAACCGTGTTTGTATTTTGAGAATGTAGAATGGAGAAATTTTTGTAACGTTTTTCCATGAAAACTTTTGCAATTAGCTAGTCTAGGTTATCCAGCATTCTCCAGCTTCTTTTTGGAAGAAAAAGCAAGATTGAAAAGCTTGGCATCCCTAAAGCTGGGTCGCCCTTCATCGGGCCAAAAAGAGAGAGCCAATTAACTGCCTGAAGTCATTTTTTTCTCGAAGGACCCGGACCAAAAAAAACCCACTAAAGATGGTATTATGTTTATTATAGATGTAAGCCGAAAAAATAAAAATTGCATATGATAAATAAGAAGTCCCGAAAGAATGGATGAAATTAATGTTGCTCTTGGTGCTATATTAAGGAGTCTGCCTTTCCATCCAGAGAATTTGAGTTGGACCTTGGAAATAATTAACTCGAAGAAATCTTTCCTGTGTGATTATGTCCAGTGATGTGCCAAAAAATTTTCGAAAGCATGGGTAGCCCACATATTGAAGCATGAGTGCAAAAAATAGTGAAGATTTTCCCAAGTTGATGAGTTGGCGAGATATGTGGCGGTAAAACTCTAGGGTGGGTTTGAATGTCTCGCAGTTTAGATGATATAACTGAAAAAAAAAAAGATTTGTGTCGTTTGCAAGCATTAGATGATTAATTGGCAGCGCCAACTTTGTTGATTTAATACCACAGATTCCTTTCAACATTTCGGCTTTTGGCAGGGCATCCAAGAAGAGTTCTGAACATAGAATAAATAGGAAAGGTGAAACTGGATCTCTTTGATGAATGCCATAGACAAGATGCATACGTTTAGTAGGAGACCATTGACGAGAATGGCAAATGAGACTGTTGAAATAGATTGTATAACCAGATTCACCCAAAATGATGGAAATTTGAGTTTGATGAGGATCAATTCAATGAAGTCCCATATGAGACGATCAAAGGCTTTATTCATATCAATTTTGAGTGCCTCAATTACCTATATTCCCCGATTTTTTTGGTGCAAATGATATTTGTGAGCTCTTGAGCTCCATAAAAGCATTATGAGTCTCAGAGATTAGAGAGGGCTGTATGCATGTAAGCTGCTAGCAAGAACTTTACATATGACTCTGTAGATGGTACTGTAGAGACTAACCGGTCAAAACTTAGAGGGGTACGATACATTTTCACATTTAGGGATAAAGCGTGTTCCTAATCCATTCTGGTTCTACCCAAGGGCCCACTAGGGGTACCATTTTGCATGACATGTCGACATGGTCAACGGTAAATTTTTAACTCATTGAATTGGTCAAAATGCGGACGCCCAAGCCATGCACGTTCTTCACTTCGTACGCCTCGTGCGCGACTTTAGAGCCAAATTTTCTACGTCGATGCGACTCACGGAAGCACGCTCGTCATGCCGTGAATACCCAAGTCCTTTCCACCCAAAAACATTGGTTGACGGTGCACCTTGGGGCAAGGGGTTCGGCCTTGGCCTCCCCCATGGAGTCAGCCTCAGCCTAACCTGAGGTGTCAGCCTCTCCCATGGGGTTGGCCTTGGCCTTCCCCCCAGGGTTTGGCCTTGGGCCTTCCTTAAGTTGTTCACTCCTATTGCGATGTCCATTATCGCGCGTTCTTCGCTTCGTACCCTTTGTATGTGACTTTGATGCCTTATTTCTTACGACGCGCGACTCACCATAGCGCGCTCGTCGCGCCTCGCCTACCCAACTTCTTTTTATTCATCGATAACCATAACCATTGGCGTTCCTTGGTACTCAACCAAGGGCCAATGGCTCACCCTGAGGTAAGGGGGTCAGCCTCGGCCTCACCCGAAGGGTCGGCCTCAGCCTTCCCCCCAGGGTTTGGCCTTGAGCCTTCCCCAAGTTGTTCACTCCTCTTGCGATGTCCATTATCGTGCATTCTTCGCCTCTTACACTTCGTATGTGACATTGGTACCTTATATTTTACATCGGCGTGACACGGTAATGCATTTGTCATACCTCGAATACCTGACTCCTTGTCGTTCACCCAAAACCACAACTGTTGGCGTGCCTTGGTACTCAACAAAGGGGGTCGGCCTTGGCCTCCCCATCAAGGTTGGCCTTGGCCTCCCCATCAAGGTCGGCCTCGGCCACCCTGAAGGGTCGACATCAGCCTCCCCTTAGGGGTTGGTCTTGGCCTTTCCTCTCAAGGGTTGGCCTTTGGCCTTCCCTTTCACACTTTCATTTTTCTTCATGGGGTCTTGCGTCTCTGTGATGCCTACCATCACCCGTGTGCCGACTCCGTAACGTCCATCACCTGCAGCTGTGCATTGCCTCTGCAATGTCCATCTCTCATGGTTGCACACCATCTCCGAGGCAGTCGTCGCCACACCCATACGCCAGTTTCATGACATGTGTCCCCAACACTAGCTACTGCCTCGCGATTGGGGTCGTCGCACCCATGTGCCACAACACCATGTATTATCTCGCGATAGGGGTCACCGTGCCCATGCTCCACAATCATGTCTCGTGCTGTTGGCACTGCACCCATGCACCACAATCATGTTACATTCCCCGGGGCACCATATTCATTCACCACACCATGCGCCCCCACCATTCCTTCGGTAAAAACTTTCAGCGACGGGTACTTCTGTGGCAAAAGTGACTTTAGTGAGGCAAATAGCTCCGTTGCTAAAAGTCCATCGCTAAAGACTTATTTTCTTGTAGTAGGAGTCTCTTCATCTCACTCTTTTGTTTGTCTGTTTGTTGCTCTTTGCCTCTTCGTAGCCGAAGAAACCTGCAATTTCTGCACTGAGACATGGAAAAACATGACATTGGTGCAATAAAATCTTAAGGTGACTGAACTAGTGACGCATGGGTCTTTTAGCGTTTCTTATCTTACTCTAATCTTCTCAATTTTGCTTGTGTTGGAACAACATTCTGGAGTGAAAAAGGTGCATAATTGCAAGTACTGAAATGAGTTAGATATTGAAAGGCTATTTTGAAATGGCAAAAGGCATATCTACAATTACAGAGATGAAATATATACCGATAGATTCTATATGCTTTTGTTTCATTAAAATAGCGAATCTCCAAAATATGATACTGTGACATGGTTATACTTTTTTTGGGGGGTCAAATACTAATAATATATACATAAGAAGTTAAATTACAGGGATCTGCAGGAGCAAAACTACACCATACATATCAAAAAGCAAAGGGGGAGTAAGGCCGACAGGGAGGTGAACAAAAGTAGTAGATACAAAATGTCGAGGCTAACGACTTTAGCAAACGAATCCGCTACAAGATTTTCCTCGTGGTAACAAAAGTCTAGCTAGGCTGTCAGGCTCTGGTAGAGCAGTATCAGGCAATCATGGAGAAGGGGGAGGTGCCATTGGTTGCAGGCATGCGGACCCGCGGAGACAATTTAAAACAACAAGTGAGTCGAATTCTATAATGACATGAGTGAACTGGTGATCGTGTATCATGCGGGTGACATTACTAGTAGAGCCAATGTGAATAGAGAACTCACTGAGGACATTGCCTGAATGGTTATGTAGAATGCTGCCTATACTAGTTAGGCCTTGGTTGCCGGCAGACGTGTCGTCAAGATTAAATTTGGCAAACGTAGGAGGAAGGGAAACCCAGCCAATGTGGATAAGGGAGTGGGGTGGTTTCTGAGGGGGACGGGCAGCGAAAAAAAAGGTGAGGAAATTGTGGGAGTGGCATTATGCTGCGTAAAGAATGGCATGGCACTTAATCCATTAATGGCGAAAAATAGCATTGTTGCCCACAAGCCAAGCATGCCACAAAATATAGAGAGCATTGTATAGAGGGTGGCCAATGTCGAAAGGAATATAGAGAGGTGAGCTTGATGTAGTGGGTGAAAATGAGGGCAAGTGCTAAAAAAAGTAAGCGGAATCATCAACTGCAGTAGAGCATAGGGAACACAGCATAGTAGGCACGATATGATGATGGAACAGGGTAGCGATGGTAGGATGGTGATCATGCAAGAGAAGCCAGAGGAAAATCTAGATTTTGGAGTGTAGGGGCAATTTTCAAAGTGTGTGCCAAGGTAACGAGGGGCGTTGAGGCCTACCTTGTTACTAGCGTAAAACAACATAGGCTGATTTGACAGTGAAACCCCCTGTAATTGGTATATTTCCAAAGCAGATGATCATACTGTGAGGAGAAAGAGAGAGGTAAGCCGCGAAAGAAAGAGAGGATGTAAGAAGGAAGAAATTTTTCAATATGCTGCAAGTTCCATTCTCGTTGGGGAGTAATAAGAGAATTAACATGGATATCGAGAAGTGTGACATGTAGGTATGGTGGTAGAGGGACGGGGAGAGGTAGTCAGCCAACCAAACATCAAGTAACATCCCGAAAAAATATGGAACGTTAATAAGAGCCAATAAACAATAAGGTCGATCAATCAATGATTTAAAAATAAGAAGACGATACAGACTTGATTTACATATTTAAACCAATAAACAACTTTTTAAATAGAAAAACAGATAAACATAGGGACGAGTATCATTCAAATGATTTTCTACATACAATCAAATGAAAATTTTAAAGAGGATTTTCAAATAAAATTACAACATTTCAATATAAATATAGGGACGAGTATCAACTCAATGCCTCAATTAATAGTTATTCAAAACACTTAATGTATAATAAAACATGAATAGAAAATATTGAACATAAGTAGTACGCTGTAGCAAAGCCACCCCGGCAGTGCTCAATACGCTTTACATACGCATATGTATACTGACTAGTCCATTTAGGTACTAGTTTAACCTAACCAACAGACCATCCTTATAACTCTAACAATACATACCATCCTTATAACTCACAGGTTTACTAACTCATGTCAACATTTAGAAAAAATGAATACAATTGAAAATGTTTTTTGATAATTGAATTCAATAAACAGATGAGCATGAAAAGAGATAAGTACAACTCAAAATATTTTACAATGATCAGATCAATAAATATAAGAGAATGAAACAGGAATTTCAAACAATCGCTATAAGGCTCAAATTAGGTTCCATGGGCAATATTCAATTATTTTCATGAAAATTTTATAAAACCATAGTTCAACGTAATTTGCAAAAATAGTTGAGATTAAAACATCTAAATTCAGAATAATGAGTAGGGTTCGGAAAGAAAATCATTACCTCGGTCCAAGCTAAGCAATGCTACCAAACCTCGATCAATAATTAATCTCTAAATAAACCTAGATTGACAATCCATATGTTAGAACATAATCTATGCTACAATACTATAAATCTAATATCCACTACCCATAGTGTACTCACTCTTACTCCAAAATCGCACAAATCAAAACGGTTCCTGCACACGACCAACCTAACCGAAAATCTCGTACGCTCTTTAATGCATAATGACATCTCAAATTCATTATAAATTACAATAAAATACTTTTGTAGCTTAAAACATTAATAAAAGTCAAAATATGTATTTTCTGAATTTTTTAATATTTTCAAATTAAAAATAATTTCTTAAATGCAATAAAAACCATAAATAGCCATAATTTCTTCCAGATGCAAGATAAGTCCCAAAAAATTTTTTAACAGCTTTAAAATATGTATAAAATTTATATAAATTAAAATCAGAATTTTAAAGGGTTAAAATTCTTTTTAACTTTTTCATTTTGCTAAAATTAATGCGATACGGAAATGAAAGCAAATCAATTCTAAAAATTATCAAACATAAATTGGGACTTATTTATATCATATAATAGTTACAGTAATGTTCCCAAAACATTTTCATGAGTTTAGAGGCTCCAAAAGTATTTTACAATTCTAAAATTACAAAATATTAAAATTCATACAATTTCTGAAAATTATATACTTTTACCGAAAACCCTATTATAGCCTAAGGTATCTTGGGATTCACATGCTAACAATCGTTGTGTGCTATCCACTGCACACGTTGAACTTAACACTAAGCCATTGTACGCCTATCCAAGCGCACCAACTGCACAACCCATAAAAATACCCATTTCATTTTTCCTATCCCCCTTCTTTGTACACATCCTCTTCCCAAAAAAAAAACTCACACACAGACAAACCCATGCCGCGCGCACACACACACACTCACTCTCTCTCCCCCTAAACCCAGTTCAGCCCCCTCCTACTCGGCTGCAAAGTTTACTTGCAACCAGAAAGACACACAACACACTCACCCACTTGCAAACACCTACACACGCACACACACATACACTCATTTTATACATTTCAACATTCATTAAAATTACAAAGATTTCATCCTCACTAGCAAACCAGTCACAGCAAAGCCACTGCCTCATGGCAATGCCCCCCCTCTTGTTCAAATAACACACATACACTATTCACTTCCACCTTCCTTCCATCTTACACCCCACGGAATTAAACCCCCTCACATTTTCACACACTGAACTATAATATCCTGAACTTTGGGAGTGGGTTAAAACAACCATCGGTGCTCCGAAAAATAAGCGGGCGATAATTTTGGGTAATGGTTGGATAATAGTAGAGAGTGAAAGCTTAAAAGAATTTTGGGGCAAAAATATAAATTTTGAAATGTTCGAGGGCATTTTAGTAATTTTGGAAAACTCTAGGGGCATTTGTGTAATTTTATAAAAATAATTTAGAAAACATATTTTTAGAATTTTGACACCTCCTCCTTGGTTAATGACTAACCTAAACAAATTGTTTAAAAATTAGATTGGGTAATGACTTTCGGTGAAGAAAAGAAGAAAGAGAAAAAAAAAGAAGGGAAGAAAACCTTTCCCTTCCGGGAAAGGAACAAGAGAAACAAAGAGAAGAAAAAAAAACAGGAAAGAAGAGAGAGGGGGAAACTCGGTAGAAGAAACAGGGAAGAGATAGATTGGAAGAAGCTTAGGGATCTCCTAAAGGTAATCTTTTCCTTTGAATTTCAGTATGTGAAAATGGGGTGTGTGTGGAAAAAGGAAACCTTAGCCGTGCATGTGTGTGCTACTGGACAGTTGATGTGTGTCTGCAATGGTTGTGCGTGCGTAGAAGGATGAAGGAGGTGGGAAGAATAGATAGGGGCGCTGCCAAAGGGGGTGACAGTGTGTGAGGTGCCTTGTGTGTGCGTGAAAGGGGTGAGGGGAAGGCGACAACAGCAGTAGCAGGGGGTGTTGATGCTTTGTTATTGCGTCTGGTGTGTGTGTTTATAGTATGGGAATTCAGTGGTTGAGCTTGGGAGTGTAAATATATACGAAATTCAGCAAGTATGTGAGTGTACTGTGAGTGTGAGTATGCGTTTTGAGAGTGGTTGGGAATGTAGCAGTTCACGTGCAAATTATGTGTGTGTAAATTTTGCACCGGTGTGTGTGTTCTTGAATGTGTTTGCTACGAGTGTGCCTAATTGTGTGATTGTATGTAAATTGCGGGTTTGAGTGTGTGTTGGAGTATACTTAAGGTAGTATAACGGATTTGTATTGATTTGGAGGGTGTTAAGAGTGAATCAATTGGTGGTTCGTGAGGTGTTTATGGGCTGAATGTGTCTCGGTTGAAGGAAAGAGATGAAGAGTGTGTGAAATAAGGTGAATTAGTAGGTGTGTCAATTTGCATAGTAAGTGTAATCATTGCTAAAAATAGAAATTACTTTAGGCAATTTTTTTAATGAATTTTAAATAGTTAGGGAAAAAATTAGGCAAAGTCCAAAACTGTAACCCCAAAACTTTTTACGAGATGTACGCTCTGGAATTTTTTTGAAATCTTCGGTGTCCGCGAAGGGCGCTAAATTAGGGCACCGACTAAATTAAATTAGAAAATTATTTAACCTAGTAAACCAGGTTATTTTAACCTGAGCATTTTATGTAAACCTTAGTTTACTGATATAATTCATATTCTAAAATTTCGGGCCATTCTGAGGCCGATAGGTATTTTTTCTCCAAAACTCGGCTTTTAACGCTCGGTCTAGACACCGGTACAGGATTTTCGGGTGAAAATTGTTTAAAATACTTTTTCGGCCAGAAATGATATCAGGATGTTTAAAATAGCAACTTAAGATATTTTTAAAATTTTTCTAGTGCTGAAAACCTTAGGGGTATTTTGGTAAATTACCACCCGATGGGGGTATTTTAGTAATTTTATCCATAAAAGGTATTTTTGAATAAATTTATATACGGTAAGTATATTTTAGTGATTTTACTTACGAAAAGGTCATTTTGATGATTTAAGTGTAGCCGAAGTATTTTGATAATTTGCCACCCTGAAGGGGTATTCTGGTAATTTGACCTAAGAAAGGGGCGTTTCGATAATTTTACATACCCGGTGAGCAGGGTTTCATTTTGGAAGTATGCGTGAGTCCGTTTGAGTTATAATATCGTGTTGTAGTCTGTGTTCTAATGATTCGATTATTCCGTTTAGGTTAAATCTAAAGACTTTCCTGTTAGGATAATTTAGCCGCGGATCCAGGTAAGGGATTCTATTTGAACCCTGGGTGAAGACTTTTATCCGAACCCTTATTTGATAAATCGTACTTGTAAGTACTTCTTTCAATTACTTACTACTAATGTCAAACTCTGAAGTACGCATTAATATCAGCATGTTCTTGTCCAGAAAACCCTAATGTTGAACCTAGATCGGTTATTTGGAAATCTTGTGTTGCTCGCCTGTTATTACGTGCTGCAAAAATTTGACAATCATTTGTATCCGTTCGTCCGGATTGTTGTGCTTAAATTCGATAATATTCGCAATCGTCTTTGATGTATATTTGTGATTTTCTTTTAAAAATTTTGATTTTTTTTTAAAATTCCGAATGCTGATTTATGTGAGTATGATTATGGTTATTAAAATCTGATCTGATTCTGGTGAATTGAGCTTATGTTAAAGCTCATTGATATTGTTGATTTTTCTGTGTTGACCAGGGTTTCTGTTCTGTAGGAGGGTGTAATAAGGCTGGTCTGAATCCTGCAGGAAAAGCAGGCTAGTACCCAAGTGGACTAGTATTTTGGTCATTATGCATGTGTACACTCTGATTAGCTTGCCGGAATGGCATTGCAATCACCCAGGATCAACATTGAATTTTGATTTTCTTTGTTCTGTATATTGCCGTGACGGCTATGGAAATGACTGGGAAGTATTCTCTGAAATAATTTATGCTCGTGTTGAAATCTCTTTGAGAGCTCTTCAGTTTATTTTCAAAAGAACTGTATCAGATGATCTGTGTACGTCTTGAAATCCTTTGGAAAATATTCATCGTATCTTGGAATTGATGACTTTGAAAAGGATCTTTTATTGATCGTTTTGGAACCCGTCATGATTGTATTTGGCAATTTTGGTATTTTATTTATGATAAATTTTGATCATTTTTGGAAATCATTGAGTTTTTGACCGTTTGAAGTATTCTGGAAATCTCTCTGTCAGTTGATTCTTGGAATCTTTTTGTAATTCTTTTGTTGGTCCTTGTACGACCTTACTGGGCTATTAAAAGCTCACCCTTCATTTGATTCCTTTCTGCAGGTTTTGATCATCAGTAGATTGCACAGGAATGGGGTTTAGAGTCTGAGTGAGATTTCGATGAGCCCATCACCACTGTATAGTAAGACCCCTGCGCGGGTCGGTACTGATAATTTGTTCTTAGAAAATTTGAATTGCGAAGAACCTAAGCTGTAATAGTTTAAGCTAAGCAATTGTGATCCAGTATTTTGAGAAATCTGAGTTGATGCTGAATTAGATGATTTGGAATATGTGTTAGTGAACAGGTTTGACAGGTTTGATGTGATCTGGTAGGTTAACAACCCGAGAGTTCGGGGCGACGGAGCTCCGGATCTCGGGGATGTTACAGTTGGTATCAGAGCAGTTCGGTCTTGTGGTATTTAGAGCTTAAGTATATGATTCTGTAGGCACGAAACCACGGAGTGTAGCTAACACGAATATGTAGAATGGTATTCCGGTTAACGAGAGCGGGGTAGGACGATGGTATAGTTAAGATGTCTTACATTAGAGTTAAGAAGTCTGCTTTTAATTTGTAACTGTAGTGTTCTTTGGACACGTGTAGTGTGACATTGATAATTGTTAACTGTACCGATATGGTCGGTACTCTGAGCATTGGCAGTAAAGATGGTACAAAGGGCTTAGTGGTCCCCTATAAATGAGGTTCCAACGGGTTGTATAAGATGGAGCAAGGATTTTTTCCGGTATTGGAAAGACTTGATCAGACAATCGTTAGATTTGGCATTGTACTGTGTGGAGGTTTTATGATTGTGGAGGTGCATCTCTATTTAATAGGGGGATAATAAATCCCAGAATTGATGAATACAATTCTGGGCACTATGAACCCAATTTCGACTTTGATGACACTAAACTTGGCCAACCAGCAGCAAGGAGTATTGAATCCGGCCCAACCATAACCATAACCTTGAGATGAGAGTATCTTGGGTAAAATTAATAGATGAAATGACTAGCTACAGCATGTTGCTGAACCCTATAGGGACAGCGAACTGGATTGGCAAGGTTGAGGAATTTAGAGCAACGGATCGTATAAATTTTGAGCAACTGTAAGTGAAGTGACGAAAGATTGAAATTGATGTATATAAAATGAGAAAGGAGGTTGATCAGGAGTAAGAAATGGTGGTAAAGAGTCTGACTCACGGCAATTGATTGAGATTATTTGAGAACAATTTAAGGAATTATTCTTGACCGATATTTTGCGAGACCTCGTAAACAGATATTAAGGGAATTAGTTAGTGTAAGGCAAACAAATTAAGAGTCGATAGACAAGATTGAGATGAGATTTCATGATTCGCTAGATTTGCGATAAGAATGTTATTGATGGCAGATAGCTGTCGAAGGTCTGAGTGGGGGCTTAAGCCTGAACTGAGAGACAGTGTGATCCCAGCTCTATTGACGAGCTATATGGAATGTCTTTATTTGGTATGTGTTTTGGAACGATTGAAGTCTGAGAATGGAGGAAGGCATGAGTAAGCACACGCCAGATAGAAGAAAGATAAGTGATAATTTTTCCCGAATAGATTTGTAGGAGCTGACATCCATCAGCAAAAAGTTTTTACAGTCGGCACAACATGGTGCCCGAGGTTAAAGGTTAGGACAGAATCAGGGATTCACGCCCACTTCGGTTCGGTGATATTGTGATTTGGACAGAGCTCTGAAATCTTATTGGGGCATGATATGTGATTTAGGGGAGCGCAGGGTATAGGCGCTCGACTAGTTCAGAGTACTAGAGTTGAACCATCGCAGAGTTTTGAAGTTTGACCTACCCAGAGTGGCCACTCCAGGTGGTAAGTGCGAGAAAAGTTAGAGTGCTGAGTTATGCAATAAGTGACCGTATGATGTCTTAGGCATGGCAGTGTGAAGCATTAAGTTTGAACTGTTTTGCTTGTGGGAAATAACCCATCGTGTACCTGTAGCTAGGGTAACAGCAAGCAGTATTCCTCGATAGGAAGAGGACAAGGTTAGAAGGGGCTGAGGCCTAGAATATCAGTTACAGTAAATTTAATATCTATTTAGGATGTTGTTACATCCAATGACGTAGTGTCAAACACTTTACAGGTTAACCCATTTGACGCGTGTATACTATTTAAGTTTGAAACATCATATTTCTTTACATTTGTCACTTTGATATAAAGATAGAAGATGAAGATCCGTCCTTTAAGAACTAATATTGTGATAAGTACTCGGTTGGGAGAGTCTTCGACTGTTATGTTTGGGATAGAGATCTTTATGTGGACCGTACTCCATTAGTTGTTCAGAATTTTGATATCATACTAGGTATGAATTGGTGATTTTCTAATCACGCATCCGTGTAATGTTAGGGGAAACCCTAGTCGTATCTGGGAAGTTTATAAGGTATGAGCAGTCTTTAAGTGGGTGATTTGATTCGATTTATGAGTAAGAATAGTATTTTGAAAAATGACTGGTGTTAAGACTGAAAATTCAGTTCAAGGGTACATGAAAGAATCTGAAATTTTACTCCATCATCTCATTCATTCTTTTGTATATTGAACTCAAGGACGACTTAATTGAATGTCAGTTTACGCTGAGACGTCAGAGAAGATGTCATTCATGTCGAGTCGTCTTATTCCTTTTAGGGTATTTATCTGTTCCTTTCGAATCTATTTGGACTTGATGGAGTAGTATCTGACCCATTGGCCATGGGAAAGCTACGAATCTCATTAAGGACCAATAACTCTTTCCGCTTCTGACTGCTCCGAGTCGTTGGGTTGACTTTGCTTTTTAGACCTGTGTCATTTATTTTGTGTCAGTCGTTGCTTCTGAAATGTCACAAAATTTTGTTGTGAACCCCAAAAGCCAACATGCATGATTTTGTGTTTTGAATTCCTGATTGCGATCATTGTTATCATTATTGGTATATTTTCCCCTACCTGAATATGAGGTTAGGTAGATTCCTAAGCCTCAGATAATATGTGAGCGAGAATAGACTCTGGGGCACGTGGATTAGGTTTGGATAAGCTATTCGATGATTCGGTAAGAGATAAAAAAATTGGCTAAACCCGCAATAATGGAGCGCTGGTTATATGCTTTTGGAACCGGAAGATCTTAACGGTTTAACCGAAATGAATGATTGAAGGATAAGGCTACGAGATTTTTGTAAACAGGGTGATCGTAAATTGGAAGTGGTATGATAACTAAGAGCTACAAACTTTGGTATAAGTGCAAGACATGTGAGTGTAAAATCATATTTAGCGTTGTGTTAAGATATCACATCTCTCTATAATGACTTCGGTAATAGTTTGGACCTGTTTGATTTAAGACACCAGAGTGCGCAGCGAGACCATAGTGGTTATAGTTTTCTGTTGTTCTGTGAAGTGTACGCAGAACCGTAAGTGTGCAATGCATAGCTATGTTAAGATAACATGCCTCTAGATGATGAACTTAGCAATAATTTAGACTCGTTTTGAGGTATTAGAGTGTGCATTGAAAATCGGGCAGAAGCAACTTTTTGTCCTTGACTGGCTATCCCTGTTGGTAACCACGAGGTGCAAATGCTTCTTGAAATTGGTTATCCACCCATATTAGCTTGGGTAAACTGCAGGTCATGCGTGACCATCATTTAGCATTTCAGTATGCCTTGATCGTAGAGTTGAGCTTACAGTCACAAGTAAATTGTGCAACTAATGGGATTTCTGGTGTAGTATCAGCATAAGATAAGGGAAGTCTGTCGTATTAGAGTTTGACTCAATCTATCTGATATGTGCAAAACTCAGAGTGGTGTAGGCTCTGCTCAGTGAGTTGTGTACCCGTTAAGTCATCGTTCATGAAGTTTTGGAAAAGTTAGAGCAAAGTGTTGGTCGGACAAGGTTTCGGTTAAGTGTTACGATTTAAATATAAATAGTTGCATTCGAGTATTGAATATGAATTTGGGTACGAAAGTTAGAGGTAGCTGAGTTACGATATGATAGTTATTAGAGTGACGCAGTAGAAATGTAGTGCCCAAGCTTAAAGTTGAGCTTACCAATATTAAGTAAGTTATACAAATGATGCAATCTCCTGTATAGTATCAACATAATGAAGGGGGGCAGCCTGTTGCATTAGAGCCTGATTTATTTTGCTAGATATGCGCTGGATTTGGAGTGGTGTAGGTTTAATTCAGTAAGTTTGCCATAACTAAGTCATTGCTCATGAAATACCGGAATGGCTAGAGTGCCAGGGATAACTTGACAAGATTTAGGTTTGGCATTATGATATGAAAATTAAACAGTTCTCTTCGGAAATGTGGAAAAGAATCTGGGTGCGGATGTCAGAGGTAGCGTAGCTACCATGTGATAATTATCAAAGTTCTGTAACAGAAGCGTAATACATATACGTTATAAGTGATGGGATATCCACCAGCAAATTTCGAGGACGAAATTTTTATAAAGAGGGAAGAATGTAATATCCCGAACTTTGGGAGCGGGTTAAAACAACCATCGGTGCTCCGAAAAATAAGCGGGCGATAATTTTGGGTAATGCTTGGATAGTAGTAGAGAGTGGAAGCTTAAAAGGATTTTGGGACAAAAATATAATTTTTGAAATGTTTGAGGGCATTTTAGTAATTTTAGAAACTCTAGGGGCATTTGTGCAATTTTATAAAAATAATTTAGAAACCATATTTTTAGATTTTTGACACCTCCTCCTTGGTTAATGACTAAGCTAAAAAAATTGTTTAAATATTAATTTGGGAAATGACTTCCGGTGAAGAAAAGAAGAAAGAGAAAAAAAATAAGGGAAGAAAACCTTTCCCTTTCGGGAAAGGAACAAGAGAAACAGAGAGAAGAAAAAAAACAGGAAAGAAAAGAGAGGGGGAAACTCGGTAGAAGAAACAGGGAAGAGAGAGATTGGAAGAAGCTTAGGGATCTCCTCAAGGTAATTTTTTCCTTTGAATTTCAGTATGTGAAAATGGGTGTGTGTGGAAAAAGGAAACCTTAGCCGTGCATGCTTGTGCTATTGGACATTTGATGTGTGTCTGTTGTGGCTGTGCGTGCGTAGGAGGATAAAAAAGGTGGGAAGAGTAGCTAGGGGCACTGCAAAAGGGGGTGACGGTGTGTGAGGTGCCTTGTGTGTGCGTGAAAGGGGTGAGGGGAAGGCGACAGCAGCAGTAGGGTAACAGGGGGTGCTGATGCTGTGTTATTGCGTCTGGTGTGTGTGTTTGTACTATGGGAATTCAGTGGTTGAGCTTGGGAGTGTAAATATATACGAAATTCAGCAGGTATGTAAGTGTACTGTGAGTGTGGGTATGCGTTTTGAGAGTTTGGTGAGTGGTTTGGAATGTAGCAGTTCACGTGTAAATTATGTGTGTGTAAATTTTGCACCGGTGTGTGTGTCTTGAATGTGCTTGCTACGGGTGTGCCTAATTGTGTGATTATATGTGAATTGCGGGTTTGAATGTGTGTTGGAGTATACTTAAGGTAGTATAACGGAGTTGTATTGATTTGGAGGGTGTTAAGAGTGAATCAATTGGTGGTTCGTGAGGTGTTTATGGGCTGAATGTGTCTCAGTTGAAGGAAACAGATGAAGAGTGTGTGAAATAAGGTGAAGTAGTAGGTGTGTTAATTTGCATAGTAAGTGTAATCGTCGCTAAAACAAAAATTACTTTAGGCAATTTCTTTCATGAAATTTAATAAATAGTTAGAGAAACAATTAGGCAAAGTCCAAAACTGTAACCCTAAAATTTTTTACGAGATGTACGCTCTGGAATTTGTTCGAAATCTTCGGTGTCCGCGAAGGCGCTAAATTAGGGCACTGACTAAATTAAATTAGAAAATTATTTAATCTAGTAAACTAGGTTATTTTAACTTGAAATTTTTTTGTAAACCTTAGTCTACTGATATAATTCATATTTTAAAATTTTGGGCCATTCTGAAGCCGATAGGTATTTTTTTCTCCGAAACTGGCAATTTAGCGCTCTGTCCAGACACCGGTACGGAATGTTCGGGTAAAAATTGTTTAAAACACTTTTTATGCCAGAAAAGATATCAGGATGTTTAAAATAGCATCTTAAGATATTTTTGAAATTTTTCTGGTGCCAGAAACCCTAGGGGTATTTTTGGAAAATTACCACCCCGATGAGGGCTATTTTGTAATTTTATCCATAAAGGGTATTTTTGAATAAATTTATATACGTTAAGTATATTTTAGTGATTTTGCTTACGGAAAGGTCATTTTCATGATTTTAATGTAGCGGGGGCATTTAGATAATTTGTCACCCTGAAGGGGTATTCTGGTAATTTGACCTAAGAAAGGTACTTTTGTGTAAATTGACATACAATAAGTTTCTTTGGATGATTTTATACGCGTGAAGGCCATTTGGGTGATTTAAGTCCTAGAGGGGCATTTTGGTAATTTTACACTCCAGGGGCATTTCGATAATTTTACATACCCAGTGAGGAGGGTTTCATTTTGGAAGTATGCGTGAGTCCGTTTGAGTTATAATATTGTGTTGTAGTCTGTGTTCTAATGATTCGATTATTCCGTTTGAGTTAAATCTAAAGACTTTTCGGTTAGGATAATTTAGCCACGGATCCTGGTAAGGGATTCTATCTGAACCCTGGGTGAGGACTTTTGTCTGAACCCTTATTTGATAAATTGTACTTGTAAGTACTCCTTTGAATTACTTACTACTAATGTCGAACTCTGAAGTACGCATTAATATCATCATGTTCTTGTCCAGAAAACCCTAATGTTGAACCTAGATCGATTATTTGGAAATCTTGTGATGCTCGCCTGTTATTACGTGCTGCACAAATTTGACAATCATTTGTATCCGTTCGTCCGGATTGTTGTGCTTAAATTCGATAATTATTCGCAATCGTCTTTGATGTATATCTGTGATTTTCTTCTAAAAATTCTGATTTCTTCTGAAAATTCCGAATGCTGACTTATGTCAGTATGATTATGGTTATTAAAATCCGATCTGATTCTGGTAAATTGAGCTTATGTTAAAGCTCATTGATATTGTTGATTTTTCTGTGTTGACCTGGGTTTCTGTTCTGTGAGAGGGCGTAATAAGGCTGGTCTGAATCCTGTAGGAAAAGCATGCTAATACCCAAGTGGACTAGTATTTTGGTACATCATGCATGTGTACACTCTGATTAGCTTGCCGAAATGGCATTGTAATCACCCAGGATCAATGTTGATTTTTTATTTTCTCTGTTTTGTATATTGCCGTGACAGCTATGGAAATGACTGGGAAGTATTCTCTGAAATAATTTATGCTCGTGTTGAAATCTCTTTGAGAACTCTTCAGTATATTTTTTAAAGAACAATTTCAGATGATCTGTGTACGTCTTGAAATCCTTTGAAAAACCTTCATCGTATCTTGGAATTGATGACTTTGAAAAGGATCTTTTATTGATCGTTTTGGAACCCGTCGTGATTGTATTTGGCAATTTTGGTATTTTATTTATTATAAATTTTGATCATTTTTGAAATCATTGAGTTTTTGACCGTTTGAAGTATTCTGGAAATCTCTATCAGTTGGATTCTTGGAATCGTTTTGTAATTCTTTTGTTGGTCCTTATACGACCTTACTGGGCTCTTAAAAGCTCACCCTTCGTTTGATTCATTTCTGCAGGTTTTGATCATCAGTAGATTGCTCGGGAATGGGGTTTAGAGTCTAAGTGAGATTCCGATGAGCCCATCACCACTGTATAGTAAGACCCCTGCGCGGGTCGCTACTGATAATTTGTTCTTAAGAAATTTGAATTGCGAAGAACCTAAGCTGTAATAGTTTAAGCTAAGCAATTGTGATCCAATATTTTGAGAAATCTGAGTTATTGTTGAATTAGATGATTTGGAATATGTGTTAGTGAACAGGTTTGACAGGTTTGATGTGATCTTGTAGGTTAACGACCCGGGAGTTCGGGGTGACGAAACTCCGGATTCCCGGGGATGTTACATGAACACCCACATCATTTGTACACACACACACACACACAAGTTACAAGCACACACAGCTACCCACAAATATACACGCTCACAACACATAAAACACATGCAACACGCTCAGAACAATACACACACATAAGTTTACACAAGCACGCTCATGCATGCATAACCACACACAGCAACTTATATTACACACACACACACACACACACATGCAGCAAACACACCCAAACAAACTTTAACACAGCTACACATAGGGGTGAGCATTTAAACCGTTAAAACAGATCCAACCGTGAATCTCGAACCAACAAATCCGTAATTTCCAAATCGATCTAAAAATAATCGGTTTGGTTTTTTTTTTCCCAAACCATACATTCGGTTCTGTAGGTTCGGTTTGGATTTTTTGAAACCACATAAACCTAACAAACCGTATATAGTATAATATATCTATATTTTTACTAATCATAGTTATTTTTTACTAACCCTAATCATCTAACTACTCATGTAAAATGGGATAAACCCTAATTTCCTTGACATAACACACATTTTTCACTCGCCGCCTACATCTTACTATGTGTTATTAATTATGATAAAAAAATTCAATTTTTTAGAGCTTATTAGCATGAATAAGTTATTAATTTTTTAGCCTAAACTTGCCCAAAATTGAGTTTGGCCCAAACCGATTAAACCGATTCGTTCAATCCGTAGAAATCGAACTGCTGAAACCAAACCGTTCAACCACGGTTCGGTTTTTTTTTTTCTAAACCAAGATTGGTCGGTTTGATTTGGTATTCAGCCTCCAAATCGAACCAACCGAATCTTGCTCACCCCTAGCTACACACACAATCAATCACACAGCACACATGCACCAAACCAATAGCACACACACACTCACATGAGCACACACACTCAAAACACATAGCGCGCGCGCAAACACACATACCTGAGCACGCAATCACTCAACCGCACGCACACTTTACTCATTCCCAAACCCTCAAGGCCCAGCTCCCCTTTTCACTCCAATCACCCTCTCACGACAACACTATACATCAAACCACACACATGGTTTCACTACAGTTTCTCCTTGACATTTGCAGCCATCACTTTGCATTACACCAAACACACATTAAACCCACACAAACCCGCACACTTACACACTCAATGTTCACTCAATCTCGCCCCTTGCACACACTAACACACAATACATTATTTTGTATCTTACACCCATCTTTACACAACACCACAGTACTCACACGGCTGCTTAGCAGCCCTTACCATGACAGCCACCCCCTAACAACCACCCTTTCTACACCCGCAGAGGCACAAAGTCACAGCCTTGAACCCCTTGTTATTCCTAGTATCACAGCTTCTTCCCATGCCCCTAAACACACGCGACTATGCGTATAGAGTCACAGCCACCATGGCTGTGACCTACTTGGATTAAAATCCCTTCATAGCCCCCCCTTAATCCCATAGATCAGTGGGTAACACGACGGAGAGAAGGGCTAGAATCTTACCGAAAATCTTGCCAGAATGTTTTGGTTTTCTTTCGTTTCCTTCCTTCGGTCTCTCTCTAAGTCTCTTTTCTGAATCTCTCTCTAAACCGTGGTTTCCAAAAGAAGAAGAAAAATGTGGGGGACGGCTGCTCTCTCATAAAAGAGTATTTATATATAAAAAAAACCCTAGATTGAAAATTTTCTCAAAACCCCCTAGACATTAGGAAATTTTCAAAGTTCACCCAAAACTTTCTTTTATTACAAAAGACCCATAATGCTTATTTATGATAAAATAATACACTAGAATAATTTAATGGGTTGTTACCTAAACCCCACTTCACTAATTATCGTTAGAGATTGCTAAATAGAAAAAAATATCGACGCTAAAAGTTTTTAATTTAATCGTTAAAAATATATTAGGACTTGGGGCATTACATTCTCCTCCACTTATAAAAATTTAGTCCTCAAAATTTGAACGTACCTGAGATTGATATCCTCAAAATATTACACTCTTAGTCATGTCTGATTTCTAGCATAAACGGTCATAACACATCAAGTTCTGATAGACCTAGATATATTTATACATTTGATAAACCACCCAAATACAATTTCAAACATATTCACAAAGTATGTCCGCTAAAGGCCTACAAGCACTACACTTATAGATTTGCTCTTAACACCCTTTAACCCACTGTTAAAGATACCTCAAATGTCAATACCCTTTAATCACAAGCTCCACCATGCTAGAACATCTTAACATTTAACCCTATCTCCTCTTTATCCTCTTAAATCGTGTAAATGGTGAGAACAGTCGCTAAAATGCAAGTAAATTCATACCAGATTACCGTAAGCCTAATTTGGGACCAGAGTATTACATTCTCCCTTTGCTAAAAGAATTTCGGCCTCGTACTTCACGAAACATACAATTCCTAGGCACTACGTTTTTACTACGTAATTCTTAGTAGCCAACATCGTAGCAGCGGAGCACGGCTGAAACTCTGTGCCAAAATTCATGTCCGACGAATACTCAATAAGTGGTAACATCAAGCTCAAACCTATTGGATCATCAATTGTGCTCTAACGGTTTTAGAACTTCACGAACTTGATGACCTTGATGTTTAATAACTTAGTTCTTTTTCCAAATACACTTAAATTCAAAACCTATGTCGAGAAGTTTTTTTTTTTCTTATAACGAACTTTTGAAAATTCACAATCGCATATAACTAATTCCATAAGGAACCATCCCTTCAAATTTCTCATGTCTCAAACCTCAAGAGCCAACATTACTTTCAATGTCCCAAGCTTTCTAACCTCAAGATCGAGACAATATTTGCGATCGTCATCGAATGCACATATAACCTCAAAAATACGAGTCAAGAAAATAGCTTTAAGCATGTCACCGTACTATAAGATTTTATATTATAAACTAGGATTTCATACCCAACTAACTGGGTATCAGTACTCAACCTCAAAATGGTTATGTCTTGGATAGTACGAATGTCACGACCTGAACCCACGGGCAGGCCCGCGAGCTAGGCACGCGACCGGCCGCAGACCCAATGGACTCGAATCAAGGGCTCTGCTAGGCCTTATTTAAACCTGTCAACAATTCTAATATCATGCATTAACTAATACCATAATATGACTTCTAAAGAGGTCCTTACATATCTCCCCAAAATTATCTCTACTAAATTCCTTCATAATGACTGATATAATTTATTTAAAGGAAACCTCATGGACTTTAAGCTATAGACAATTCTAGAATTTAGCCAGCAATATTATAGTTCCTCCATGAGCTTAGTTCAGCCTCCTAACGAGCATCTCCCACGGCTTCATTCTCATTTCCCTCGTAATACTCATGTTCATCTAGTTGATCGCCTGAAAACATTTATAAAAAGGGGTGAGCTTGGGGCCCAGTAAGTACACATACCATATCCCTAAAATAGATTTTGGGATTCATAAAAACATGAAACATGCCATGGTTTTCTTCAATTTAAAACTGGTAAACATTTTCACAAGAGATACTATGCATATATATACTTTTTGAAAGCAATTCATCCAAGATTCTCATAAACGAAGTATGACATCAAGTAGGCTCATTAACAACTATCACAGTTCATCATAACATAGGTATGTTGCGGTTAGCGTACCTTCCCCCTGACTAGGGCCCACAATCCCTACTTCACCTGGGATTAACATTATTTGGTTAGGGTATGCGCCCCCTGACTAGGGCCCACAATCCTTCCTTTGTCCGGGATACATATTATTGTGGACGCAAGGGCGCACCACGAGCAACAGTACTGTGCGTCAACGTATCGTCCCGTTGACCGGGACCCAACAATCCAACTTTCCCCCGTGGATATGGGGCGCAACAACCAAGCCAGAATACCGTCTCATTCAACATATATGAGCTAACTTTAAAACACTACTCATAAAAAACATTCCATGGCATTTTTGATGTATTTTATCATCAAACAATTTACACAAAAGCAGTAGCGTGCAAAAGGCTTTAAACTTTTAATTGAACAATTCATTTGTACATATACATAGACGGAAAATAGGGTATACGGAGGAATATGGCAAGAGTACTTACCTCGCTCAAAATCTGCTTCTGGTATTTGCTCAAATGTCGGCCTAGCTCTTGACTATCAAAACCTAAATAACAAATCATACTGATGTCATTTATTGTCGCTCTGGCACGTTTAGGTATTATGTTTCTTTTAGATGAGTAAAATTTTACCCAACCGTCCCCCGACTTATGTATAATTACCTATTTACCCCCAATGCCTAAAGTACCTTATCCACCCAGATATAACCTAAAAGAGTCATTAGAAATAATTTAATAACTATCGTGATAATAAAGCGCTACGCTATATCCGTTCGGGCGCTACACTACTAAGAACACTAAAAACAGCAAATGACTTTCAAAACTTTTGAATTTCTGGAATATTCATTATCATAGCTACGTAAAACTATTATAAAAGTTATTATAATTTAATAACTTAATTTACTATTTAAAAAATGTACCGAAATCTCTTTTATGAATAAAATTACTTAGCATGCTTATCGAGCTTCGAAAAATCTGAAACTTTTACTGTGTGTAGATCTTTCAAAATTAACATAAGTTACTTCTTTGAGTTTTGTCCAAGTAATATTCTAAAGTAGTTTAAAATTTGAAAAGAGACTGCTGGAATAAGATAGTTTTTTAGCGACATTTTTGAGTCCCATTTTAAAACAAGGACTTTCCCTCTCTCTACACAGTCGACTCCTTCATACTCACCCAGCAGTGTTACCTAAAACCACTTCATCACTCACCTGCACTCTCTCATTTGCTTGCACCTCACACTCACCTTACATAAACAACCACACACACTCATATGTAGATACTCACACAAGCACATCTCTTGCCTTCACTTTCCAGTAGGTCTTCCCAAAGCTACTGCCTCACGGCAGTAGCCTCATTCTCTTATCAATTTATTCATGGGCACAGCCCACACCTGCTACTCTCTTCCTTCACCCTTTTTTTTTCTTTTCTTTTCTTTGAACCCATTTCACACACCTCGTCACACACTACATACATACACCTAGTTGCTCACTATACCCACATTTTCACACACAATTGCCTCACAATTGGGCGCTAAACACACAAAAACAGACACTGCCTCACAGTAGTGCCGTGCCCTTTGTTCATTTCTTACACACGTAAACACACACTAGACCACATTACCAACCCAAATAGAGCACCGTCCACGGCAGTGGGGTTTTCTTCCCAAGTTTCCTTTCTCTCTTGTTGTCACACTCCCCCTTCATCTCCTCCAAGACACATTACACTGCACACACCTTACGCATAAACTCACACAATACTCACGCACACGCATATACACGTACAACACTCACGCACAGCCAAAACTCACGCATATACCCACACACTGTCACCTAGATTCTTCCACTATAGTCCCCATATACGACAGCTCACACACTCAGCACCCACACAGCAGGTCTCTCTCTCTCCCTCTCCATACCCACAGCCCCGTCATGGTTGTTTTCTCTATCTAGATCGCAGTCACTGAATTTGTTTCTACCCTCATATGATCCATGGCGGTGCCGCAATTCGTATCCCCGGCAGCCGTGGCCGTTCATGGCTCCAAACCCGTTCACCCGTGCCCACCATGCACTCACCATATTTGGCAACCTCAGGGCATACTACTAAACTCCTTAAACTCTCGACAATTTCTTTTCCCTCTTCACAGGTTCTCACATCCAATAGATCCATATACCCACAGTCATATATGCAATACAACAATGAAACTGAAACTGATCTCCATAAACTAAGAGAGAGAAAAACTAAAAGAAGGCTTACCGAAATTCCTATGCGATTGCCGGAGCTTGCCAGAAAATTTCCCCTTCAAGCTCTCTTCTTTCTCTTCTCGATATCTCTCTCTACCATGAACAAGATGGAGTCTGACGGCTAGAAGGGTGGCTGCCCCATAACTATGTCTTATGTATATATATATATATATATATATATATATATATATATATATATATATATATATATATATATATATATATGTAGGATGAAAACCCTAATTAGAAACTGAAAAGAAAACCTACACTCCATTTGTCGCTAAAACTTCTAACCCAACTTATGATTGTGAAAAATGGTTCAAAAATAAAATACTTACAATGAACTACATGTTAGCAAATTATTAATGATTGTTACGCTAATCCGCTCCACTATGTGTCGCTAAAAGTGGTCATTTTGAAACTATCAATGTTCACAAAAGAATTTCGTAGCCAAAAGTTCCTAAATTATTGTTTCGCTAATTGCCCCTAATACCTCAATTAATGTTATTTCTAACTGCTATCGTAAGTTATATCTTATGCTTTTAAATTTGTCGCTAAGATCGTAATTATAGTGTTCCCCAATTTTGTAGCTAAAAGTATATCGATGTTAAGAGAATAATAATACGAATAGTAATAATTCATCGTTAAAAAGTTAAATTAGCCCATAAAAATATATCAGAATTTTTGGGGTATTACAACGAAACTCACTTAACTATATTTATTCCATTCCAAACTCAATAAGTTTCTAATTATCATGCTTCCGTTACGCTTTTGAGATAACGTACCAAATTATACTTCTCGCACAATCTACTTCATAGTTGCAAGCTTAACTTTTGGCATATAGTGCACTAAAGTACTAAGCAATTGTCACATATGACTTTCACTCTAAAGGATCTAACCTTGAGTTCTAACTTCCACTCCCATTAGCCTAGTTACGAGTCTAGAGAATCATATAACCTGGGACCTGTGCGTTATGGGCCCACCACGCTTTCGCCGAGCAACTCTGATATCTAGCCACTACTAAGGTTCAACGAAGTTACTAAATTTTTCTCTAACCCTCTCGTCAAGACTTAGGTATTCTCTCACAGGCTTCTAAAGTCTACAAAATCATATACCTATGCTCTTTTGTTCACCTAGGTTCCAGTCTACAAAATCGTAATACCTATGCTTTGATACCAACTGTAACATCCCGAAAAAAGTTGGAACGTTAACACTCGATCGATCGATCGCCCCAAGACAATAATATCAATAAACTGTAACATCCAGAAAAAATCTGGAACGTTAACACTCGATCAATCAATCACCCTAAGACAATAATGTCCGCATAACCCAATAAACAACTATTATCAGAGCAGTTAAACCATAAAGAAATGTAATACTCTCAGTGTACAATCATACTTGGAAACTAAATTTAAATCTAAAAAAATAGACTAGCATAGTCACCCACGCAGGGGTTCTAACGATCAATACTAAACTTAAATTCAAATTTTTGGCTCGGCCCTAATCCATGCTGGCAACCTCAACCTAATGCTGGCTATCACCTGTAGAAAGGAAGTCAAAGGAGAGTGAGCTTTCGAGAGCCCAGTAAGGTCAATCAACGATTTAAAAATAAAAAAACGATACGGACCATTTTACATTTAAACTAATGACAACTTTTAAAAACAGAGAAACAGAGTGATTCAAATGATTTTCTACATACAATCAAATGAAAATTTTAAAAAGGGTTTTCAAAGAAAACCACGACATTTCAATATAAATATAGGGACGAGTATCAACTCAATCCCTCAATTAACAGTTATTCAAAGCACTTAATGTATAATAAAAGAGGAATAAAAAATATTGAACATGAGTAGTAGGCTGTAGCAAAGCCACCTTGGCAGTGCTCAATACTCTTTACATATGCATATGTACACTGACTAGTCCATCTAGGTACGATTTTTACCAAACCAACAGACCATCCTTATAACTCTCAGGTTTACTAACTCATGTTAATATTTTGAAGAAATGAATACAATTGAAAATATTTTTTGATAATCGAATTCAACAAACAGATAAGCATGAAA
The DNA here is from genome assembly GCA_033070095.1 of Escallonia herrerae. Lineage (NCBI taxonomy): Eukaryota > Viridiplantae > Streptophyta > Magnoliopsida > Escalloniales > Escalloniaceae > Escallonia > Escallonia herrerae. Next base: position 632,839 of record JAVXUP010000079.1, on the reverse strand, counting down.
AGAGATAAGTACAACTCAAAATGTTTTACAATGGCCAGATCAATAAATATAAGAGAATGAAACAGGAATTTCAAACAATCACTAAAAGGCTCAAATTAGGGTTCCATGGGCAATATTCAATTATTTTTATGAAAATTTTATAAAACCATAGTTCAAAGTAATTTGCAAAATAGTTGAGATTAAAACATCTAAATTCAGAATAATGAGTAGGGTTCGGAAAGAAAATCATTACCTCAGTCCAAGCTAAGCAATGCTACCAAACCTCGATCAATAATTAATCTCTGAATAAACCTAGATTGACAATCCATATGTTAGAACATAATCTATGCTAAAATACTATAAATCTAATTTGAACTACCCACAATGTACTCACTCTCACTCCAAAATCGCGCAACTCAAAATAGTTCCTGTTCACGACCAACCTAATCGAAAATCTTGTATGCTCCTTAGTGCGTAATGATATCTCACATTCATTATAAATTACAATAAAATACTTTTATAGCTTAAAATATTAATAAAAGTCAAAATAAGAATTTTTTGATTTTTGAATATTTTTGAATTAAAAATAATTTCTTAAATACAATAAATAGCCATAATATCTTCCAAATGCGAAATAAGTCCCAAAATTTTTGTAACAGCTTTAAAATATGTATAAAATTATATAAATTAAAATCAGAATTTAAAAGCATTAATTATTTTTAACTTTTTTATTTTACTAAAATCAATGCGATACGGTAATGAAAGCAAATCAATTCTAAAAATTATCAAACTTAAATTGGGACTTATTTATATCATAAAAGAATTATAGTAATTTTTCCAGAACATTTTCATGAGTTTAGAGGCTCCAAAAGTATTTTTACAATTTTGAAAATACAATAAAAAATATTAAAAATTCATACAATTTCTGAAAATTATAAAATTTTACCAGAAACTCTTTTGTAGCCTAAGGTATTTTAGGGTAAAATTTCACATGCTAATAATCGTTGTGCACTATCCATTGCACCCATCGATGTTAACACTAAGCCATTGTACGCCTATCCAAGCGCACCAACTGCACAACCCATAAAAATACCCATTTCATTTTTCTCATCCCCCTTCTCTGTACACATCCTCTTCCCCAAAAAATTCACACACACACAACCCATGCCCGCGCACACACACATTCACTCTCTCCCCCCCCCCATGAACCCGGTTCAGCCCCCCTCCTACTCGGCTGCAAAGTTTACTTGCAACCAGACAGACACACAACACATTCACCCACTTGCAAACACCTACACACACATGCACACACACATACACTCACCTTATACATTTGGGCTAATTACAGCAGTGTCCCTGAGGTTAGGGTAATATTACAGGCGTGTCCATTAGTTTGTAAAAATAACACTTGTATCCGTTGACCAAACGGAATCTTAAAAAACCTAACGGTTTTAAGAAAATGACATTGTTACCCTTAAATTAAAAGGTTATTTATTTCCAAATGCCATTACTTCATTTTAAAAAAAAAAAGAAAAAGAAAAATTGACTTTACTGTTTCCTCTTCCCCCCACCCCCACCCCCACCCCAATTACAATGGCCAATGCTCAAGGAAATATCTCCAGCGGCCTGCAGCAGCAGAGACTCCTGTAGCGACGGGCGCCAGCGTCCATAAAGATCAGCCCGTCGAGGGACTGGAAATCGTGATGCCGCTCTTGTCGCCGTTGGTGTCGCCCACCTCGCCCAATCGGACGGCCGAGAACAATTCTGGCAAGGATGAGAGCAAGAGGGAGCACAATTAGGGTTTTAAGGCAACAGCCTTCCAATGCCCAGCGAAAAGGGATGACGGAAGGACTGTCGCCGGGGTGGGAAAAGGGGAAGGGCTACCGACCAGGTTCGGGATGATGGAGGGGCTGCCATTGAGGTGAAATAGGGTTTTAGATAGAGCTGCCGGCAGGGTGGATTTGCGAATGGATTGCCGGCGGCGTGGGTTTGCGAAGGGATTGCCGGCGGTGTGGGTGGGGGATGGGCTTACTGGCGTGGTGGGGTGGTGTGGGAAGAGGCTGCCGGTGTGGTGGGGGCGAGGGAGGTTGCCGGCGGAGGAAGCGAGGGAGGGGGGACTGTCGGCGGCAATTTCAGATTTAGATTTAGGGTTTCTAAAGAAATTGGGGGAGAGAAACTTTTTGAAAATTAGGTATTTACCCTAATTAAAAAATAATAAATTTTATTATGTATATACAATATAGGGGTAGTATTGGCATTTAGAAAATACACATGAATGACATCAGCCAAAAAGTGTAATTTTTTAACGGAACCCTAACGGATGGATACAGGTGATACATTTGAAAAGGTTTTGGTCACGGTATGTTACATTTTGAAACTTAGTATCCTTGACTGTAATTACCCCCTAACCTCAGGGACATAGATGTAATTAGCCCTATACATTTCACCATTCATTAAACTTGCAAAGATTTTATCCTCACTAGCATACCAGTCACAACAAAGCCATTGCCTCATGGCAGTGCCCCACCCCCCCACCCCCTCTTTTTTTCTTGTTCAATTAACACACATACACTATGCACTTCCACCTTCCTTCAATCTTACACACCATGACATTACACCCCCTCATATTTTCACACACTGAACACCCACATAGTTTGTACACACAGACAAGTTACACGCACACAACAACCCAAAATATACACGCTCACAACACACGCAACACGCTCAGAACAATACACACACATAAGTTCACACAAGCACACTCATGCATGCATAACCACACACAGCAACTTATATTACACACACACACACAAACATGGAAAAACACAACCACACAAACTATAACACAACTACACACACAATCAATCACACAGCACACATGCACCAAACCCATAGCGCACACACACTCACTCACATGAGCACACAACTCACACACACTCAAAACACACAGCGCGCCCCGCGCGCGAGCACACACCCCACCTGAGCACGCAGTCACACAACCACACCCACACTTTACTAATATGCACGTAGCCATGGCTGCTACACACCCAAACCCTCAAGGCCCAGCTCCCTTTTTCACTCCAGTCACCCTCTCACGGCAACACTACACATCAAACCCACACACATGGTTTCACTACAGTTTCTCCTTGAGATTTGCAACCATCACTTTGCACTACCCTAAACACACATTAAACCCGCACACTTACACACTCACGGTTCACTCAATCTCGCCCCTTGCACAAACTAACACATAACACACTATTTTGTATCTTACAACCATCTTTACACAACACCATGTACTCACACGGCTGCTTAGCAGCCCTTCCCATGACAGCCACCCCCTAACAACCACCCTTTCTACACCCGCAGAGGCACAAAGTCACAGCCTTGAACCCTTTGTTATTTCCAGTATCACAGCTTCTTCCCACCCCCTAAATACACGCCACTATGCGTATAGAATCACAGCCACCATGGCTGTGACCTTCTTGGATTAAAATCCCTTTGTAGCCCCCCCCCCCCCCCCCTTAATCCCATAGATCAATGGGTAACATGAGGGACAGAAGGGCTAGAATCTTACCGGAAATCTTGCCGGAATGATTCGGTTTTCTTTCGTTTCTTTCCTTCGGTCTCTCTCTAAGTTCGTTTTCTAAATCTCTCTCTCAGCCGTGGTTTCTAGAAGAAGAAAAAAATGTGGGGGACGGCTGCTCTCTCATAAAAGAGTATTGATATAAAAAAACCATAGATTTAAAACTTTCCCAAAACCCCCTAGACCTTAGGAAATTTTCAAAGTTCACTCAAAACTTTCTTTTATTACAAAAGACCCATAATACTTATTTATGATAAAATAATACACTAGAATAATTTAATAGGTTGTTACCTAAACCCCACTTCACTAATTGTAGCTAGAGATTGCTAAATAGAAAAAAAATCGACGCTAAAAATTTTGCAGCTAAAAGTTTTTAATGTAACTGTTAAAAATATATTAGGACTTCGGGTATTACACATCATTCCAAACGTGTACTGAGTGGCCAGTTTTAACTTGCCGGTGAAGACTTTGACATAGGTGTCAGAATTGGGCAAACAAACTACACCATCCAAGAAGCACAATGGTTGACATGCGCATCAAGAGGGGATGAATGATGGAAGTACTTAGCTTTAAGAACACAGGCCAAGAGGGAATTTGGGAATTGCAAGAGAGACAACGCTAGTTTCATAAGAAAAGCTTGGTTCAGGGTGGGAAGCCCTCCATCAGCGGGCAATTAGCAAATATTGCCCCATTTGATGCTAGGTTCGACTGTTGAAACGATTGGCAATGCAGCCGAACAAATGCACTGATCGGTGGAGTAGATTTGACCTCTCCGTAGGAACTAACAGCAGTACAAGGGAGCAGAGAAACAATTTCATATTTTGTTAACGTTTTATAACACTATTTCGAAGCAAATTGGCCAAAAATTGAAGTCTGGAGGACACCAAAACCGGATGTAGTTACCTGTATAACTAGGTACCTAGTGCTCGGATATGTTGTTTTGTTGATCGTGATTGGTGATCTCACATCATGTTGTCAAAGTAAATGGTCGATTAGCGACCACGAAGAATTCTCCCTTAAATCATAAGTGATCCTTGTAATTAGTCGTCTATGTTTTTAGGTATCCCCGTGATTTATGGTAGAAGTTTGAGGCCCGATTTAAGAAGTGGGTTCCAGGGAGTGATTGCAAACCATCCATACGCAGACATTTTATTTGTTTCTACCGAGTCTCTAAAAACATGGTGATGTGTTTATACTTGAGCAATAATGCGTACTTGGTTTTTGTGATTGTGGCGGAGAAATTACTTATTTTTTATGCTTGCCACTACTTTTGAAATTTTGACCTTCTGCTTAGTCTAAGGTAACAAGATTATATCCTAATTTGCATCTGATTATGATATAGGTAGGGCTAGAAAACCAACCAAATGTGTCAAAAAGCATGATCTTCATTTTTAGTGCATCTCCTTTGATTGCTACCAATGTCGTCTTTGAGCCAAAAAAACCATATGGTTTGTGTAGGAATTTCAATTTTAATTGCCAAAGGAAACATATTTTTTTCACTGATCGTCACTGTCCAGAAGATATAATCAACCAATTAGAGGATAAAGACCACGGAATTTTGTTTTAAAGTATTCAGTAGATGTTTAATTTGCTATTGAATTTCACTTGGAATTTAATGTCACGTCCTTTTTTTTTTTACATCTTATAAATGCACTTAATCTTTAGTCTTTGACAATGTGAACTTGTTTTTAGGAGCAGTAGAGTGGAGAAACATATAATTCACTCTCAGTTACCACCAACGAGCACATAACACTTGTTGGAATACCTATTTTGCTTGATGTGTTTTTTTTTTTAATTTTAAATAATGGCTGTAGACAAGCTTTCAACATATAGTATGAGTTAAGACGTTAGACAACATACGTAACAAGTAACATGTATATAAAGGAGGAAGGAAGGAATAGGTGCTAGCAATATTTGAAATACATCTTTTTTTAAGTAAGTTACGGTTGGCGTTTCTATGGTAGTTGCTAGCAATATCCAATAACGAACAATGCCACTTTGCTCCTTCTTCTAAGCATCATACACGTATCTTGGGTAGGGTCCAGATTTCCAAACTATCTTACGTAGTGCTCCCAGGAAATTTGCTGATTGTATTTGGTTCTTAGCATTAACGTTTAAAAAGTAGAATCTAAGAACCACTTGAAAAATTACAAGGGCTTAGGAAATTTGTTGTTTCTAAGTATACCTTGGGTGGACATCTAGGAAGCCCCATAAGCACACCTCGTCCGACACTGACATTGACCGGGACACAGGATACTACAATTTTCCCAAAACCAAAAGTTGGACAATAAGGGACACCGCTATATTCTGTATACAATTTTTTATGTACATGCATTTCCTTACATCTTAAATTGCACCACCAAGTCATGTTTTCTGGAGCCACAAATCTCCACAAAGGCTTACTTGGGTCATCTTCCCTAAACTAAATTTACCACACACTAGTAACATCAGTTGAATCCTTTTCCAACCTCAAGTAAGAAGCAAATATCAGCCTCTGTTTCGATATTGGAGAAGAAAGGAGGAAAACAAAAATTTTTGATTGTTGGAACAAAATCAGAAAAGTTATTGTGTTTCTACTTGATTGCAAAAGAAAGGACAGGGAGAGAAAGGAAATAACAGGGATGAAAGAATAAAAATATGAGATAAACAACAGAAGTTACAGTCTATTAGGACGAAAAAGTGAAAGAGATGAAGCTAAAAAAGGAGAAAGAAAGAAGTAGCAGACAAAATCCTCTGTTTCCCTCTTTTTCGTCTCCTTCTCAGATAGGCAGCATTGTAGCATCCAGTTAGAACGAAGGAAGGAATATTCGATTTGTCTATATTTTGGAGTTCGGCTAGTATTTGATTCCTATGAGGAGCGCCAACTCATCCTAATATTTAATCCCAACCTTTGTAGTAAGTTTCAAAAATTCATGTCAGCCCCATATGTGTCCAAACTTCTTCATGAAGTCTCACACTTCTTGAAGAAGTGTCTGATACGGTATCTGATAAATTAAAAAATAAGGAATTCGGACACCTCCTAGAGGTGTCCAACTCTTGTCCGGAGGTGTCGGTGTGTCGGTAAGTGTCGAACACCATACCTCGACCGATAAGAGGTGTCCGTGCATCTAAAGTGGACAAGAGGACAAGGGATTTGCAGATTAGTTTGGGTAGGATGGACAAAGGACAAAGAGAATTTAAGAACCATTTCCAAGCTATCTTACCTAGTGCTCCCAGGAGATTTGCTAATAAGTTTTAGTTCATATGATTGACTTAGGAAAAAGAGGATTTAAGAACCATTAGGAAAATTTCAAGGCTTAGGAAATGTAATGTTTCAGACTATGCTTTGGGTAGATTGTTGATTAGTTTTGCTTCTTAAGATAGACGTAGGAAAAAGAGGATCTAAGAACATTTCGAAATTTACAAGGGCTTACGAAATGTGATGTTTCTGATTATGCCTTGGATGGATTGCATGTAGACGAGAGAAAACCCTGAGAACAAAACATTGTATATATTTGAGAAATTCCTGATGACGAGCAGAATTTTAAGCCTTTGCATTCATGTTGCCTTTTACTATTAGCGTGCACAATTGTTAAAGACATCTACTGCCTAAACTTTCACATGTTACGTGTTTGAAGTGCAGGTGTGTCTTAGTGTCTGCGTAGATGTAGATGTGTGTCGCAGCTACCCAGAAACCAACCGGATGCAGTACCAGATGCGAACATAGCGTTTTACTGTCTTATATCTCTCTATGCCTGTTATATGTCTCTATACTTTTGAAAGCTAATAATCCAAGTTGTTTTCATCACATGGCCTGTAACAACATGGAAACAATCATATTTCTTGCAGAGAAAAGGAGGACGCTCAGTCGTACCTACCAAAAGTACAGATATGCATGACTATTCACTGAAAAAAGCCACAGTATGTTGCGAACGTTTCCAATAACATGAAGCAAAGAAGCAATAATGTAAACTCACTTGCCATTGCAACCCTTCGAACCAAAAAAAAAAAAGGCCAAACGTGACACAAGGTATGTTGTGTCATTATTCTTTTGGTTGTTGGATGGATGAGTGAATTGGGGTTTTACTCCCATATTGTAAATAGTGTTTGGCAGATCCGGTGTCTGTAGCGCATGAAGAATGGACATCAGACCTAATACTTTGAGATATTGGAGCTGAATTCATTTTAATTCGCATACTGTAAGTGATTGGCTGATCCAGTGTCTTTAGGGTGTGGAGATTAGGCATTAGGACCATTGTCTTTGAGATATTGGACGCGAATTTGATCTGATTGTCCACCATCTCCTCCTTGGGTTTCAGCATTCTTGCTTTCTGCAGTGGAGCTTGCATAGAAACTTCTACGTCTTTAATCATATGCTACTACCTAACCCTTATTATCGTTTGATGTTATATTAACAAATGGAAATATTTCACACAGTAGCGAAGGATTGAAAACATAGATACATAGATCGAGTCATAAGTAGGAGTTTAAATTAACTATTGTTGCCGGATTCAATCTCCTATTGCTCGTTGTCAAGATTTAACCCGTTAAAGTTATCTGTATCTTCTAACGACAAAAAAATTTCTAAATATTTCAAAAGTACGATTCCAGTTTTATTTCTTTCAGGTCATTTTATTTGTACGCGATTTGCACGTCCATGTTATTTATATTATCGAGTCAGTGGCTGATTTTCAGCATGTGGGAGGTGTTATGATAGCAAGAAGAAATGGTTTTAGGGGCTTCACTGTAGACCTACGGAATTGAGTAGTAAAACAGAGAGATGAGTTTTCTCAAAATCTGATATGATTTTTTTAACTTCTCTAGTAAGCTTACACCATATTTACATGCAAAATACATCCATATGATGATTGACAAGTAGCGAACTAGTTTCTACCTAAACTTAACTGAAGTTACTTAATTAAACTTAATATGAACTACAGTTAAGCATCATAAATAGCGATAACAATGAACAGAGTAGCAACTAAGCATTAATCCGAACATTCTCCCCTTAATGTCTTGCTGATGAACTCCCAAAGCTTGTTTCAATTCTTGAAACCTTTCTCTTGGTAGAGCTTTCGTAAAGATGTCTGCCACTTGTTCTTCTGACCTGCAAAATTCAAGTTGAATTTCCCCCTCTTCAATAGCTTCATGGATAAAATGATACTTGAGTGTAATGTGCCTGATCTTGCTGTGAAAGACCGGATTCTTGGCTGATTTGTTGTCACAAAACAACTCAGTTTTTCTTTCTTGCTTTTGGCCAAAGTCATGAAAAATTCTTCTAAGCCAAATGGCTTGAAAGGTTGATATTGCAGCTGAAACATACTCAGCTTCAACTGAAGATTGAGCAACACTTTGTTGCTTCTTTGAAAGCCAAGAGAATACTCCACTTCCAAGTGTAAAACAGTAACCTGAAGTACTCTTCATATCATCTTTGCATGCTCCAAAATCACTGTCACAAAAACCTGATAGCTTAAGTTCTTTGCTTCTTCGACTCATGATACCATAATCAATGGTACCTTGGATGTATCTGAGGACTCTCTTTGCTGCTCCAAGATGAAAATGGCTTGGTGCTTGCATAAATCTGGATAGGAGACTTGTTGCAAACATAATATCTAGTCTTGTTGCTATAAGATATAACAAGTTTCCTATCGTACTTCTATAAAAGGTTGCATCTACCTTGCTTCCACCATTTTCTCACTTTAATTTCTCCCCCACAATGAGTGGTGTAGCTTTAGGATTGCAGCCATACATTCTGAATTTTTTCAGCACATTTTCAACATAATTCTTTTAACAAATAAAGACACCTTCATCATCTTGGTGAATCTCCATACCAAGAAAATGTTTGAGCAGCCCCATATAATTCATTTCATACTTCTTCATCATCTCCTTTCTAAAATCTTTGATCATCTTTTCACTATTGCCCGTAAAGAGCAAATCATCAACAACAATGAGAATGCCTTTCTCACCTTGATGTTTCACATACAAGGTAGGCTCACTTTCATTTTTCTTGAAGCCTTTTTTAGTGAAATAATCATTTATTTGGTTATACCATGCTCTAGGTGCTTGTTTCAGCCCATAGAGTGCTTTTTGCAACTTGTACACTTTTTCTTCATCTCTTTTAGTGACAAATCCTTTAGGCTGATCTACATAGACTTCCTCTTTTAACTCTTCATTCAGAAATGCAGATTTGACATCAAGTTGATACAATAACCACCCTTTGCTTGCTGCGAGTGCAATCAAGGCTCTAACAGTATCAAGTCTTGCTACCGGAGCAAATGTTTCATGAAAATCAATGCCGGGCAGTTGTGCATAGCCCTTAGCAACAAGCCTTGCCTTCTTTCTTGGAATTAAACCATCGGGGTTGTGTTTCACCATGAAAATCCACTTCACACCAATAGCTTCTTTATCTTTTGGCTTTTCAACCAACTTCCATGTTCTGTTTGTTTTTTCTATAAATTTGATTTCTTCTTACATAGCTATCTTCCAATCTTCCTCTTTTATTGCTTCATCAAAGCTTTTTGGTTCAGTAACACATAAGTTACAAGTTTGATATACATCACTCAAGCTTTTCATTCTTCTTGGAGTTGAGCTTGTTGATGATGTGCTTGATGATGAATCTGTCCTTCGTGTATTTGGAGGTGAATCTTCATCTTCTTGAGTTGAGTTTTCTTAAAGGACATCAAATAGAACTCCTTGTTTCTCAACTTTGTTATCCTCCCAATTCCACAAAGCATTTTCATCTAATAGCACATCACGACTAATGATTATTTTATTACTTTGCAAGTTATACAATCTATAACCTTTTGACATTGTGCTATAGCCAACAAATATGCACCTTTCACTTGCTTCATCTAGCTTACCTCTTTTATCTTTTGGCACTTGAGAGTAACAAATGTTTCCAAACACTTTAAAGTGTCTAACAAATGGTCTTTTTCCACTGCATGCATGAAATGGAGTTTGATTCAACACAACTTTGGTTGGTGATCTATTAATTAAATACACAGCTGTATGCACAGCTTCAGCCCAAAATGATCTAGGAATTCCATTGTCATGCAACATTGATTTTGCCATCTCATAACCGTTTGATTTTTCCTTTCGGACACACCATTTTGTTGTGGAGTGTAGCCAATTGTGAGTTGTCTTTCCACTCCTTCATCTTCACAAAATTTGTAAAACTCATTTGAAGTGTACTCCTTTCTTCTGTTACTTCTCAAGACTTTAATGAAACAACGACTTTACTTTTCAACAAGGCATTTAGACTTTCTAAATACACCAAAAACTTCATATTTTGCTTCATGAAGTATACCCATGTCATAAATTATCAATGAAAAGAATAAAGTACCTATTTTCAGCATTAGAGAGAGTTTGCATAGGTCCACAAACATCAGTATCGACTAACTCAAGCCTCACTTTTGCTTTTCATGCTATTTTTTTCGGAAATGGTTGTCTATGGTGCTTGCCAAAAGCACATCCTTCACAAACTTCATGTTTTTCTTCTATGGTGGGGAGGCGTTGCACCATGTTTTCTTTATGCAGCAACTTCAGTTTTTGAAGTTTATGTGACCAAACCTTCGATGCCACAACCATGAATCTTCAACAATTGAAGCTTTCACTGAAACTCCACTTGTATATATGAAATTTATTGAAAAGCTTTTGTTTTTCTCCATATTTATCTTTGTTACAACATCTTTACTCCCTTTTTTGTCATAAATTATGTAGCACTTGTCTTGGAATTGAAGTGTGTAATCATTCTCCAAAAGTTGTCCAAGACTAACCAAGTTGTGCTCCAAGTGTGGAACCAAAAGAAGATCACGAATAAATCTGGTCCCCTACTTTGTTTGAACACCAATTGTGCCTTTGCATTGCGCTTGAACTATAGAACTATTCCCAAGCTTCACTTTGGGGTTGACAGTGATGTCCATGTCGAGAAAAATGGTATTTTCTCTTGCCATATGGTTGCTACAGCCACTATCCAAGAACCACTTCTCATCATTTTTCTCTGTTGCACTTTGACATGCATAGAATAGGCTTGCTTCACTCTCTTTGTATTTTGTGAAGCTTGCTTGTTGATGTAATTTCACTCTACAATCTTTCTGCACATGGCCAAACTTCTTGCATCTATGACATTGAGGTTGTCCCTTGAACCAACATTCTTTTTCATCATGACTCATCTTTTTACAACCACCGCAAGGTTTTGAATGATTATTAGAATTATAACTTCTACCAAAGTTGCCTCTGCCTCTTCATCTATTTCTACCTCTTTCTCTCCATATCTTCCACCTCTACTTGATTCTCCCTTAGGTTGATCAAAGTTCTGTGGTTTCCTTTCTTGGTTCTTGGTGCCAACATTGAGCTTAGATTGGAAGGCACTCTCTACACCTTTTTTAGTGTGTCTTGCCATTCTTTGCTCATAGGATTTCAGAGAGGCCATCACCTCTTAAACACTTAAGGCTGAGAGGTCTTTTGTTTCTTCAATTACGGCTACAATAGGATCAAATTTTTCTGGTAAACTAAAATTCTTTGGTCACTAATATATTCACCATGAGTTTTCATTCGATTTATCAATTCAAGAAATCTGCTGGAATAGTCCTTCAAACTTTCATCCTCCTTCATTTTCATGTTCTCTAAATCCTTTTTAAGAGATTGAAGTTTGATAGCTCTCACCTTATCATCACCTTGGAACTCATTTCTTAGAGTCTCCCATTCTTTTGCACTTTCAACTCTCATGATTCTTGGAAAAATTGGATTAGTAACAATCCTTTGAATGAGTGAAAGAGCACTTGCACCTTTCTGTCTCTTTTCGTCTAGTTTCTTTTTCTGATTTTCAGTCATACCCTCTGTTGTATTAGGTTCAGAAAACCCTTCTACTACTGATTCCCAAAGGCCAAGTGATTTAAATATTGTCTTCATCTTTACAAACCAGAAATTATAGTTTTTACCATCAAAAGGTAGAATACTTACTTGCTGGTTTGAAGAACTAATGTTGGCCATGATATCTTAGATGAAATTTCACTCATTTGCTGTATTTTCTTTCAATCCCAGACCTTCTTAATCAGCACAGCTCTGGTACCATTTGTTGGTGGCTGATTTTCAGCATGTGAGGGGTGTTATGACAACAAGAAGAAATGGTTTTAGGGGCTTTACTATAGACCTACGAAATTGAGTAGTAAAACAGAGAGCCAAAACAGAGAGATGGGTTTTCTCAAAATCTGATATGATTTTCTTAACTTCTCTAGTAAGCTTTCACCATATTTATATGCAAAATACATCCATATGATGATTGGCAAGTGGCTAACTAGTTTCCACCTAAACTTAACCGAAGTTACTTAACTAAACTTAATATGAACTAGAGTTAAGCATCATAAACAGCAGTAACAATGAACAAAGTAGCAACTAAGCATTAATCCTACCATATCATTTCTCCATCTTACTCATGCTAACAACTGCAACCAAAAATAGTAAAATTGACGTGCAAGCGATGAGAGTGTTTAATGGAGCATGCCTCAAATATTACGTATCAGATCAAGCCTGAAAATGTAGTAGCAAAACCAATATTCATGAAAACATGATGGCGCATAATCCCGATTTCTTGAAGTGAATCTTATGATGGGCATTTCACAAGATGGGAGCAGAGATTTGGGGAAAATATTGTTCAATCTCCCATGACTACAGATTTTTGCATCATTTAAGTTTGTCTAGAAAAATTCAACTCACTCTTATGCACTGATTATGGTTTCAAATGGAGATGAATATATTGGTGAAGAAATTGATAGGAAGCAATAATAAGCTATTTTCGTTATGTAGTTATTATCGTTGTTTAGCCTTCTTAAAACTAATATGTTTTATGTGCCAACCAAAGGTTTTTGAAGACCATTGTATCAATTTTACAATTAAGAGGTATTTTCAATTTTTTGAACCAATTCTGGAATTCATGTATGGCATATGTACACAAGCTTAAGCTAAGAGCATATCTCATATAAAACACAAGGTTTATACATCTGATATGGATCTTACCATCAATTTCTTTTCTTTATGTTTACTGCAGGCATGGTTTTGGAACACCAAGATGGTCCTTCACTACACTTGCTTGACATTTCTAGAATAACATGGTTGTTCTAGAAATCTATATAGTTGACATTTGCAATGACTATATAAACATGTTAATGTATATGTTTATCTTTTCGCTGAAAATTGTGCATACCAGGTTTTGTTGGTTGGTATTAAATGATGTTGATCTTACTTTTATTATGGTCTCACTCCCGCAATGGTATAGTCCATATCTCCTTATGGTTAGTGGATAGATTGCATTTTGCTGGTACTCACTTTCTTTTCCTTTACTTTTCGTAAGTTTTATTAAAGCTGGTTGTGATAAATGATTACACTAGAATGTAGACATTATATTGCGAAATCAAAAGGTATTTACTAGTTCATTATCGTAGGATTAATTGTACAAATAGGCACCGCACGGGGGTGGGGGGGAGGAGGAGGGGGGAGGGAAGGAGGGCTTGCAAAGTTGTATTTGAAGAAAACTATTTGGTTGATAAAGTTTTTAAACTAATGACTTAAATGGGAAAATTGTTATGTCATTAAACATATGACTTGGAAATTGTACGAAAAAATACACAGTGAGTGACATGAACTTTTAAAAGTTGTGACTATCTGCATGTTTGCTGCTTCTCTCTTTCTTCAACTATGTTCTCTTCTATTTATTGTATGGAAATAAAATTGCTGATTGGAAAAAGGTAAAGCCTCTGACCATGATTTCTAAACACTTTTGAGTAACTATCAATTGTTCACTACCATTTTTCTTCTGGCCAACCTTTTTTCTTATAAGTTTCTGTTTTTGAGTTGCCTCTTTTCAACTAGACAAACTGGACAAGATACATGTGGAGTTGTTTTTGTTCATGTATGTGAAATTAGCTTCCCAATACCTTTTTTTGTAATAGGCTATCAACAATATTCGCAGCTGAATTAAACAATAAAGTGCATTGTAACTAGTGAAACTAAATGCCTAATACTCACAACGTGCATTTCTGAGCTACTTTCCTTTTTCAATTATGTTCACTTTTATTTATAGCATGGGAATTAAGTTCTAATTGGAAAAGGTAAAGCCTCTTACTATCATTTATGAACATTTTGAAGAACTATCAGTTGTTCGCCACCATTTTTCTTTTGAACAACCTTTTTTCTCATAACTTTTCTTTAAGTTGCCTCTTTTCTAATAAACAGACTAGACTAGACACATGTGGAGTTGTTTTTGTTCCAATATGTGAAAACCAACATCACAATGCCTTCTTTTGTACTGTGTTATTAAGTAGTACTAAACGCTACGTTGAAAAATGACCCTACATTGTAACTAGTAAAGTGATTATCGTTTGACTAAATTTCTTACTCACTTTTGAAACAGATGGTTGTTTCTGTATTTGGTGGATCATGGTATGCCCTATTTGGAGCGACAACTTACCTACTTTGTTGGTCGGAGTCATTGCCACTCTAGCATGCGGGGTTTAAGCTCTTATCGTGCTTTCGGGACAATTTTTGTGTCTAGGACCGTTCATTTTCATGTTCAATTTATTTTTTTCATTTTTGACTTGAGTTATTTCTATTGTCAAAATAGTGTCGTCTTTTGCCAAAGAATTTTTTGCTTTAGTGTGGTTTTATTGCTTACTTCCAAAATACACACTATTTTGACTAGTGGCAGAGGCAGGACTTAAGGTGGACATCGAATAGTGACCTTGTAATACCCCGGACATTTGTACTTCCTAACCGGTTACTTTACTTATTTAGCGATAGTTTTTATAAGAAACATTTAGCGTCAATTGACGCAAGTGATTGCATTTGCAACAGTTGGTGACATTTTTTTTCAAATAACCAAAAGTTGTAGATTACTGAAGCTGGGTGCAACAGGCAATTAGTGAAAGTGGAAGGGGAATATTTGAGAATTTTAATTAATTTGGGGCTTAGTGGAAAATTATAAGTGATTTTATTTTAGTCCACCATTTTATTTTGGAAAGTCAAAGGTAGAGAGGGAATATGGGATAAGAAGCTTGAGGAAATTGAGCAATTGGTCTATATTTGATTTGCGGTTACACTTAGAGAGAGAGAGAGAGAGAGAGAGAGAGAAAGAGCATAAGGGAAAAAGGAAAAAAAAAGGAGAGAAACAGATACAATGAGGTTTCGATAGACAAGAGGAAGGAAGAGTTAGCACACGCAAAAAAATGTAATAGAATTCGGCAAAGAGAAGTCCGATTCTGATAAGATTCTATACCTCTTTTCCTCATATTTGACAGCATTTAAGTGTATGTTTCAAAGTGTGAATGCGTGTGAGGAAAAGGAGAAGGGCTGCCGAAATAAACTGTGCCTGTTGTGCATTGATGGGTGCATCAGTGTGTAATGTGTGTGTGTGTGTGTCCGTGAATATGGTGTGTGGCAGTGTGTGCGTGTATGAGGTGTAGTGCGTAGATGTACAATGTATGCACGCGCGCGTGTGTGTGCATGTTTGTGCGCATGCGCTTTAGTGGTTTATGGCGGTGTATGCATGTATGAGGTGTAGTGTGTGTGTGTGTGTGTGTGTGTGTGTGTGTGTATGGACTGTGGGTGTATTGTGTTGGCAGACATGGTTGTCGTGAGTGTGCGTTTGTAGGGGTAGGGGAGAAGGGCTACCGTGAGTGTATGTGTGTGAGTATACAGTATGTGTATTGTGTATACAGTGTGTGGTGTGTCTTGCGCACGAGCGTGTGTTTGTTTGTTTGTTTGTGTGTGTAAGCAATGTGTGTCTTCTTATAATTTAAGTGTATGGAAGTGTGTGTATCCATATATGTGTCTGTTTGGGAGTACGTAATATGTGTGCAAGTGTGTGTGATATAGTTTAATTGAGTGTGTGTGAAAATGAGTGTGTGAGAAAGGGGGAGGAGTAACCGTGAGCTGTATGTTGTGTTTTGGGCTGTGCAGAGAGAAAGGAAGAAGATGGGAAGTGGGTTTGGGAATTAGGGTGGCACCCTATGCTTGTAAAGGTGTACCATGTGAACGGATTTGTGGCACTTAATGATTGTGTTCGTTAAAATTTTGCAGTAGAATTTTATTTTTCGGAACTTGTTTAGTATTTTTAATATTTTTGCAAGTTCTGTTTTTCTAAAACTTGTTTTGAGTAGCTAAATTCATAACAAATTATGGAAAATTTACAACAAGGTCCTTTATATAGTATACAAAAGTACCAGAATAAGTTTGAGCATTTTAGGGTTAATTTGTTATCTTTAACCATATCGCATTTTGATTTAGCAAAATGAATAATTTAAAATCAGTTTTAATTATTCTTAAATCCTAACTTCAGTTGCTGTATTTTCATATATATTGTTAAGCTATTACAAAAATTATGGAATTTGTTTTTGACCTAGACGTATTAATGATATTTTTTGGCTATTCTGGTATTTAAGAAAATTATTTTTAAACAGAAAAATTTAGATATTTAATATTTTCATCTTATATTTTGTTTTAAACTATAAAAGCATTGTATGAGATTTTTATTTTGAATTTTGAGGTGGGGTTAAACTTTGGGGTTGTCTATCTTTCTCCATATTGAAGTGCTGCTATGTGGGAGCCGTACAGGTTTGCCTAATTTCGAGAGTAGGAGTGAGCACTGTCTGGCTAGTTGATGTTGGGTTTATAATATCCTAGCGGAGATTATATTCTGATAAATGATTTGCTCAGGTTAGGTTAATTCAAAGGATTTCTGGTTGAGGTTGATTAGCGTAGCATAACTTCATACCGACGTAAGGAGTTTCTATATGAACCCTACTTCATCAATCTGAAATACAATGGCGAATCTAACAAATGATTCGTGATGGGTTTCATGCCTTTCAAAGAATTCCATGATGACGTTTCGATGGAGGATTCCTTTACCACCTATGTTTTATTCTAATTGTTTCTCAAATTCCATTGAACTTTAGTTTTATAAATTGTCAGAAAAATGTTTAAATTTGCCCATAAAACCCTACCTTGAACCTTAAACAATTGTATGAAACTCTTATTAATGCTCATCCATGTTGTTTATTTGAGCATTATATAACATATTGAATTACGTGTATTTTTTTTCTGAACATTGACATGAGATAGTAAATTTGAGGCATTTAAGGTTAGTATGTATTGTGGGTGTTGTAAGGTTGGTCTGCACTGTTTGGGTTGAATACTAATACCTAGATGCACTAGTTTATATACATATGCATATGTAGTCTGTATTACTAAGCATTGCCGGAGTGGCTTTGCTATTATGTTTTGCTCATATTTAATATCATCTACTTTTGTTTACTGTATCTGAAATGTTTGTAACGTCTACTGATTTGATGGATTGAGTTGATCTTCCCTATATATATATATATATATATATATATATATATATATATATATATATATATATATATATATATATATATATATATATATATATGTATGTATCGATATAATGTGGTCTTATTTAAAATCCTTTTCAAACTGTATAATCGTTCAATTCGTACTATTTGGTCTTTGATCGACCTTATTAGGCTTTTAAAAGCTCACTCTCCTTTGACTTCCCTTCTGCATGTAAGTCTGTGTTCCCAACCTATTCTTGTCATACCCAAGGGCTCACTAGGGGTCCCACTTCGATTAAACACGTCGACACATTCAAACCGTCAACCACCTTCCAACGCATTGAACCGGTCAAAGTGTGCGCGTCCAACTTACGTGCATTTTTTGCTTCGCACGCTTTGTGCGTGACTTAGGCGCTAATCATTTCACGTTAACGTGACTCACAGTAGCACGTTCGTCACACCATAACCACCCGAGCACCTTTTCATCAAAAACATCGACCGACGGTGCAACCGGAGCAACGAGGTCAAGGGGTAAAGGCCTTGGCCAACCCCATGGGGTCAGCCTCGGCCTCCCCAAGGCCATGGGGTCAGGGGTCGGCCTCGGCCTCCATGGGAGGTTGGCCCTAGCCTTCCCCCCAGTTATGCACTTTTCGCGCGTAGTCCTTTTAGCACCTTGTCCGTTCCGTACGCTTCGTATGTGACTTTGGCACCTTGTTCGTCACATGGGTACAACTCACAACAACACGCTCGTCACAGCGTAACTTTTGGATTCATCATTGTCGATCAAAACACCTACCGTCAGTGCACCCAAAGTTCACCAAAAATGGGGAGTGGACTTGGCCTCCCTTCATGGGAGTTGGCCATTGGCCTTGGCCACCCCCTAGGGTAGGCCTCAGCCTCCCCAAGGGGTTGGCCTCGGCCTCCCCAGGGGTGATGGCCTTGGCCTTCCCCATTTCTTGGCCTTTGGCCTCCCCTTCTGTGAGCACTTGTGCTTTCGGGTCTTTGCACCTCTGCGATGTTCACCAATGCTCGTACACCAACCTCGCGACATCCATCATCTATCGCTTGCACTCGCACATCACCTTGGCGATGACCATCGCCCAAAGTCACGCGCTACCACCGAATGACCCGTCACCGACAACCGCATGCCATCACTCCAACTTTGTCATTACTAAATATTGTACTTATTATTTTGGTATAACATGCACACTTGGCTCACGCCCTATCTCCGGGGCACCCGACGCGCGCCCGTGCACCGTCTCCGCGATGTTCATCGCCGCGCCCGTGTGCCACTTTCATAACAGGTACCCCCGACACTGAGTATTGCTCCGCGACATTCGTTGCCGCACCCGTGCGACATCCTCATGATATGTGCCCCGACACCAAGAATTGCTTCGTGACGTTCGTCGCCGCGCCTTTGCGCCACTTTCATAACAGGTGCCCCGGCACCGAGTATTGCTCCACGACGTTCATCGCCACGCCCGTGCGCCATCTTCATGATATGTGCCCCGGCACCAAGTATTGCTCTGCGACATTCGTCGCCGCACCGGGCGCTACTTTCATAACATGTGCCCCTTGCACTAGGTATTGTCTCACGACGGTCGTCTCCGCGCCCATGCACCACAATCATGTTACATGCTTCCGGGGGGCTCCATTCATAGTGCTCTGGCACGAGGACCCCTCACAACGGGATGGACTTGTTACCACAAAGCCATCGCCGCCATGGGCTAGGCTCATTACCATAAAGCTATCGTCGTCTTCATTCCGAGGGGCTCCATTCGTAGTGCTCCGGCACGAGGACCCCTCGCAGGGGGATGGGCTACCACAAAGCCATCGCCACCACAGGATAGGCTCGTTACCATAAAGTTATCTCCATCTTCATTCTGGGGGGCTCCGTTCGTAGTGCCCCAGCACAAGGACCCCTCGCAGCGGGATGGGCTCGTTACCACAAAGCCATCGCCATCTTCATTCTGGGACACTATCTCCATCAGGGTGTTTTTGTTACTGGCCTACGTGCTCCAGCACTGGGGGCTTGCGTCGGCACTCTTTTGGACTATGACCCCTGGGTCACTCCGAGACGGGAGCAGGTCTTCGGAGGGTGTCACGCCCAGTCTACCTGGCAATTGGGCATTTGATCATCCCCATCACTGCTAGGCATGTGGGATTCAGTAAGGGCTTGGACCGGAGGCTGGGGCAACGGGCTTACTCTGATCATGCTACCGCGGTGTGGTCAGTCTTCTCCGACAGGTAGAGCAACGCTGTGTGGGGCAAGGCAGTGCGAATTTGGGAACCAGCATTCCAACGAAGAACCGATATTTTGGGACCTCCTAGTGACGTGTCACTCCCAGGGATGACATGTGGTATTTTATGACATAAGCATACTATTTACTATAAATAGTTGACTTTTGGACACATTCTAGGCAGAATTCTCTCATTTGACAAAAATCACTTTCTCACTCTAGAACTTGAGAGCTCCTGGATTCTAGAGAGAAAAACACATTTCTCTCGTGACTTTGGACATAACATCGACCGTGACATTGGACCTCAACTTGGGCCTTGACTCGGACCTTAGCTCGAATTGTCGACTGTCGGCCTTGTTCATCTTTGCCTTGTCTACACAGCACTGCCACCCCCTCACGACTTATCTGGGAAGCCTTGCTCTCTGCCCTTACTCCGCCCTCATTGTCTCTCACTTTGCATACTTGGAAGCTGACTCGGACTGCAGCCTTGGTGGTACCTCCACGTAGGTATGAACCCACCTTCCTTGGCATCAGTCTGAAAGAAGTTTAAATAATAGCATTCACCTACGCAGGGGTTTTAATGATCAATACAAAAACTTAAATTCAAATTTCCTTTATTTGCCTCCAATCCATACTCAGACAACCTAATGTTGGTTGTCAACTGCGGAAATGAAGTCAAACGAGAGTGAGCTTTTGAGAGTCCAAGGTCGATCAAGGATTAAAAATAACAAAACGATTCGGACTCTTTTTCAGATAGAGTCAAATGAAATTTTTTAAGAGATTTTTCAATAAAACAATAGTATTTTGATATAGACATAGGGACGAGTATCAACTCTCATTCCCTCAATCACTAGTCATTTCAAAACATGTCAGATGCTATAAAATAAAAACAGATAACATTGAACATGAGCAGTACATTATAGTAAAGTCATCTCGGCAGTGCTCTATACATTTTACATATGCATATGTACACTAACTATTCCATTTAGGTACTAGGTCAACCCAACCAATAGACCATCTCTATAACGCTAACAATATGCACCATCTTTATAACTTCTAGGATTACTAACCCATGTCAACATTTAGAAGAAATAAATACAATTGAAAATGCTTTACCATAATCGAATCAAAAAATATATGAGAATGAAACATGAATTCCAAACAATCGCTTTAAGGCTCAAATTAGGGTTTCATGGGTAATTTAAAAATATTTTTATATCAATCATAAAATCAAAATTCAATGTAATTTATAAAATTGTTATTATAAGTATTTGAGATCAGAGCAATGAAATAGCGTTCGGATAGTATTCCTTACCTCGATCCAAGCTAAGCAGTGCTACACAACCTCGATTAATAATCATTTGAATCACCTAAATTGATAATTTTATTTCTTAGAACACAATCTATGCTAATATACAATAAACCTATTATTAAAAACCCACAACGTGCTCATTCCTAACCCCGAAATCATTTGGGTCTAGCATAAGACCAACTTAACCGAAAATCTTGTACACTCCTTAATGCGTAACAATGTTTCAAATTTATAATAAATTTTTAAGAAAACATTTTTATAGCTTAAAAAATTATAAGAAGTCAATATACGAATTTTTGAATATTTTGAATTAAAATAATTTCTTTAAATGCATAAAAACTCATAAATAGCCATTATTGCTTCTAGATGAAATTAAAGTCCCATAAATTTTTTAAGAACTTTAAAATATGTATAAAAATTATAGAAATTAAAATCAAAATTTAAAAGGCATTAAAATCATTTAAAAAAATTTGTATTGCTAAATCCAACGCGATGCCCAAATGATGGCAAATCAACTCTAAAAATCACCAAACTTAATCTATGACTTATTTTTACCATAAAAAATTACTCGAATTTTTTCAAATCTTTTTCATGAGTTTTAAAGATTCCAAAAGATTTTACAAATTTGAACTTTTAGAAAATCTTAAAAATACATACGATTTCAGAAAATTACAAACTTTTGCCAGAAATCCTAACCTGGTCTAACATATTATACTATAAAATTTGACATGTTAGCAATCACTGTGCACTATCCAACTCACGTGCCGCATATAACGCTAGTTTGTGGTACACCCATGCAAGTACAGGGTACCACAGCTGATCAACCTAACAAGACCCACTTCCACTGCTCCCTTCTTGTTCTCTGCACTCAATCTCTCATTCATTCACAGACCCATAAACCTCACATTTGACAGTCACCATGTTTACACTTTACACAAAATACAATCTATACACTCGCATACACACTCATTCACAAAACACACACTCACTCACACACTTGTATATGTGCACTCATGTGCACAGCACTTACACACGTAGCTGCCTCTTCATGCACCCACTTATGAACACAAAAACGCACATCACTGCACACAACACACACACACATAGAGAAAGTATACTCATAAACCCACTCTCACATTCACTCATGCATACACTCAGATATACATAAAATACGCATACACCCACTACATTATATCACATCCCACACCCACTGCCTCACGACGGTGGGTCTTTCTCTTCTTTCTTTTCTTTTCACACACGTACACACCCTAGTTATTCACCCACCCACACACACACACATACATATACACACGCACACATACACACACGTACATATATATATATATATATATATATATATATATATATATACACACACACACACATACATATATACACACACACACACACATATATATATATATACACAGACCCCACCCACCTACCCACACACCCCTACACACACCAAAACACATTCTTATGCACACAATAACAGCACATACAAATATCCATATACCCGTATATTTTTAAAGCTAATGTCGTTCTCTTCTTTTACCAGGCACACACACACACACATATACACACACACATAAACCCACAAACCCACACACACCAAAACATATTCTCACGCACACAATAACAACACATACATAGATCTATATACTCGTATATTTTTAAAGCTACTATCATTCTCTTCTTTGCTGAGTACACACACACATATCATCCCTTCACTCACGCACACAGCAAGCACAGAAAGAGCACATGTACACAGCTGCCTCTTGGTAGCTTCCGCTATACACGTCCGAACTCACAAACACACACACACACACACATACACACACACTCTCACACAACACACACTCATATTTTGTAATATCCGCAGAGTTTTGAGCGCATAAAAAAAAGAAGAAGTTCGGGGGTTCTTTTTGTAAATATGTAAAGTGCAATTTTATAAAATATGAAATTTAGGGGCTTAGTTATTAGGTTGACACCTATGTGACTAAGCTAATTAAACTATTTAATAATGGTTGAAGATAAATGATTTTCGGGAGAGAAAGAGAAGAGAAACAATGAAGAAGAAGGAAATAACAGAACAACAAGAAAACCAAGTGAAAAGAAGGAAAAAACCGAAGAGAATAGTGGGCTTGAGGACAAGCCAAAATAAGAGAAGAATAGAGAGAACCTGTAAGGAGCAAATTCTTTTTTCTGCTTACTTTTGTATGCACCTGTGACCAAAGTTTTGAAGGTTATGTGCGTGAGGTTGACTGTGGGGCAAAGGTGGCCACGGCTGTGTCGTGCTCAGTGAACGAAAGCATGAGGGTGTGTCTGTGCTGTGAGACCATGTGGGTTAATATATGTTGGGGTAGTTAAATGAATAATCTTGTGGGTTGATAGGGTGTTTGCAAGGTGGTCGAGTGGGTGTAAAGTTTACCTTCATATAACAGTGTGTGTGTTCTTGCATGGTGGGGGTATGTAGGGGTAATTAGAGTGTATTAGGTAGATATATATGCAAAGTATGATGTGTATGAGGGTGTTTAAGAGAAGAAACAGTGAGTGTAGTGAAATTCCAAGGAGTTAAGTGCGTGTTTTGCAGGTTTATTGTGTGTACTGTGTGTATTTCTGCGTTGGAAGCTTCGGGTTGGGTGGGTTTGATGAGGGAGTTCCGAACGAGGCATGACAGTTGGTATCAAAGCTTAGGAATATGATTTTGTAGACTTAGAAGGATGTGAGGGGAGTACCAAAATATTGGATAGGATGTTTAAGGAATTTTTTATAGGATTTGTGGATTGAGTCGATGAATGTGTAAGTTGATGTCTGTATATTATGGTTGTAGGAAATGGACTACGCACGATATGACCTGGATCTTGACAATTGGCTCCACTATGGGATGGTTAAGGAAGAGGATTCAGATGACGATCTGGAAGAGGATCCAGAAATAGACAAAGGCCCGAAGGAGATTACGATAGAAGGTCCAGTGGTAGAAGGTGAGGACGATGCCGAGGCCGAGCAATTTTATATGGCAAACCTCGAATGAGGGCTAGGGCACATGGTCAGTGTAGCTCAGGTGAAGCAGTGGAAAAGAAAGTGTCAGACCATAGGACAGTGTCAGACTAAGGAGAAAGATGATCTGGCAGCTCGGTTAGCATCTTTAGAAATTAGTACCAGCCAGACCATAGGAAAGTTAGAAGCAGAATGTGAACGCGAAAGACAATCTACGAGCCAGATCTAGGAACAGACTTAGGATGCGAGCATGAGGGTAATTCGGACAATTCAGCAAATTGTCCAGGAGTGGCCATCCAATAGGGCTCTTTCCGAGTATAGGCGACGATTGATCCTAGACGAGGGACATTGGAATTTTGAGCTGTTCGTGGAACTCTAAGACTGCTCGTAGATAGAGTCGCTTAGGATGTATATTGTATAGTGTAGTGGGGGTTATTTTTGTGTATGATAATTGGACCCCTCCTTTTGTATGTAAAACAAATGTGGTACATATATATGTGTATGTAAATAGTAACTCTTAGTTATGTTGTTCTTTTCAGGTACATGTTTTTATATATTGGAAAAGGCTAGCTGTATCAATATGGTGCATACGCACAATACTACTAGTGGAACTGATCCAGAGGACCAGGAGGTCCTGGTGGGAGAAACATCTCCGAGAGAAAGGCAACATCAGAACTTTGAACCACTGACGGAAGTTCTGCAAACTATAAACCAACTCATAACTCTGTTGGCTACGAACGTGACTAACCAGCAATAGGGGGTGCGGAACCCTGTTCTGCCTCAACCCCAGCTTCAAGATGAGAGCACTCTATCTGAGTTTAATAAATAGAATGCCACTAATTTTAAGGGGTCGTTGGACCCTATGGAGGCAAAAAATTGGGTCAATGAACTAGAGAAAATTTTTCGGGCTATTCACTGTAGTGAGAGGCAAAAAATTAAGTTTGCTATATATAAATTGAGAAGTGAAGCAGATCAGTGGTGGAAGATAGTGGAAGGGAGTTATACTCGTCAACAGTTAGATAAGATAACTTGGAAACAATTTAAAGAGTTGTTTTTCAATCGGTACTCCTCGACCAGTTACCGTGAGCAAATGTTAAGGGAATTTACAAATGTGATGCAAGCGGATCACCAGTCGGTCGATGAATATGAGATGAGGTTTTCACGTCTCGCTAGATTTGTAGAAAAGATGTTGCCAACAGAGGCAGGTAGATGTCGAAAGTTTGAATGGGGACTCAGGTCTGGCCTGAGAGATATGGTGATTTTTGCTCGGCTAACGAGTTACATGAAATGTGTCGACTTAGCACGTGCACTGGAGCAGTCTAAGTGTAATCAAAAGAGAAGGTTCGAATAGCATCAGGGTGACAACAAGAGGAATAGGCAAGAGGCAACCCAATATAGATTTACGTAAGCTGACGGGTGCTAGTGTGTTGCGCAGTCATCTCAACAGGGTGCCCAAGGACCAAGAATAGGGCAAAACCCAACATTTAGGCCTGATTCAATTCAGGGGAATAGACATGGGTACAGTTCTTGGAGCCGACAGGGACAGAGCACCGATTTAAGAAGGGCGCAGAACGCAGGTGCCCAACCAGTTCAAAATACTTGATTTGGACCACCACACAACTTTGAAACTCGACCTACCATGGGTGGTGGTCAGGGTAACGGGTTGGCCTCTCTAGCAATCCCTTGTAATGCATGCGGTAGAGTTCATAGTGGGGGACCGTGCTAGAGAGTTACTGGTGGATGCTTTTGATGTGGCAGTATGGAGCATCAGATTTGGGACTGTCCAGTGGCTAGCGGGAGCCAGACAGCTTTTCGTCCTGCACCAGCAGCGAATACAGCAGCAAGTATTGTCCCTCGACAGGGAGAGGACAAGGTCAGCAAGGCTCGACCCAACAGTCTCAAGCTCAGCAGGGGCAGAAGCCTAGGACGTCGGCCCGTCTCTATTCCATGTTTGTCAATGATGTTGCGACATCAAATGACGTGGTGTCAGGTACACTTCCAATAAACTCTTTAGATGCCTGGAGCGTCGTACTCTTTTGTTTCCCCTGCTTTTGCAAGGTGATTGAGAGTGAAAACCCATCCTTTGTATACAGACCTCGAGATAGGCACTCTGTTGGGAGAGTCTTTAACTGTGACTACAGCCCTTTGTGACTGTACAGTTCATGTTGGGGATAAGAATCTTTCTATGGACCTCATCCCATTAGTAATTTGAGATTTTGATGTCATACTAGGTATGGATTGGTTATCTATTAACCATGCATCAGTGGATTGCCATGAAAAATTAGTTCGTTTTAATATCCTGAGTGAGTCTGAGTTTACTTACCACGGGTCCAAACCAAGTGGGCTAGTTAGTATTATCTCGGCTATAAAAGCACGGAGGTTACTACGTCGAGGTTGTTGGGGATACATTGCACATGTTGTAGACACATGTCAAAATAGTTCAGAATTGTCATCCATTCTTGTGGTAGAGAGGTATCCGGATGTGTTCCCTGAAGAGTTGCTTAGGGAACCGATCGACCGTGAAATAGAGTTTGTGATTGATCTTGTTCCCGGTGTGGAGCCTATTTCTAAAGCTCCCTATCATATGGCCCCAGCAGAGATGAAAGAGTTGAAGGAACAGTTACAGGAGTTGCTCGATAGGGGATTCATACGCCCTAGTGTGTCCCCGTGGGGTGCTCCGGTTCTTTTTGTGAAGAAGAAGGACGGTACTTTGAGACTCTGTATTGACTACAGAGAATTGAATAAGATCACAATCCGCAATAAGTACTCGTTGCCCCGTATTGATGATTTGTTTGACCAACTTCAGGGTGCTTGTTATTTTTCAAAAATTAATTTGAGGTCTGGGTATCATCAATTGAAGGTGAGGGAGGAAGATGTTCTGAAAATGGCATTTAGGACTCGCTATGGACACTATGAATTCCTTGTTATGCCTTTTGGTTTGACGAACGCTCCAGCAGTGTTCATGGATCTGATGAACAGGTTACTTAAGGATTATTTAGATCAGTTTATTATAGTGTTTATTGATGATATCCTAATATACTCAAAATCTGAGGCAAAGCATAGGAAGCATTTGGAGTTAGTGCTGCAACGACTGAGGGATAATAAATTATATGCAAAATTTTTGAAGTGTGAATTCTGGTTACAACAAGTCGGGTTCTTAGGGCATATTGTGTCTAAGGATGGGATCTCGATGGACCCAACCAAGATTAAGGCGGTAATGGAATGGTAGACGCCTAGCTCAGTAAAGGAAATACGTAGCTTTCTAGGTTTAGCAGGATACTATAGACGGTTTGTAGAAGGCTTTTCTAAGATTGCGAGACCGTTAACTCGGTTGATGCGCAAGAAAACATGATTTGTCTGGACTGAGGAATGTGAATCTAATTTTCAGGAGTTAAAACAGAGGTTGGTAACAGCACCAGTATTGGCGTTGCCATCAGGATCAGAAGGGTTTGTAATCTATAGTGACGCTTCTAAGAACGGACTTGGTTGTGTTTTAATGCAGCATGGGAAAGTCATTGCCTATGCGTCGAGGCAGTTAAAGGTTCATGAACAGAATTATCCAACTCACGACTTGGAGCTGGCAGCAGTTATTTTTGCTTTAAAATTATGGAGACATTACTTGTATGGTGAAACGTGTGAGATCTATACAGATCATAAGAGCCTTAAATATATTTTCACATAAAAGGAGCTTAATATGAGGCAGCATAGGTAGCTGGAACTTTTAAAAGATTATGATTGTTTGATTCATTATCATCCCGGTAAGGTCAATGTGGTGGCCGATGCCCTTAGTCAGAAAAGTACAGGGAATCTAGCATCATTAATTACCAGACAGCCTCAGTTGCTAGAAGAAATAAGACAATTAAACTTAGAGATTAAATGTTCGAGATGTTGTGCAGTATTTGCCACTATGCAAGTCCAGCCCACATTGATTAGTAAAATTAAGACAGCACAAGGAAATGATCCCGAGGTTGCTAAGATTATTGGATGTATTGGAGGTGAGAAACAAACTGAGTTTGTAGTTGATTCTGAAGGGGTGTTGCGGTTTGATCGGCGGTTATATGTTCCTAATGATGAGGAACTAAGACGATCGTTATTATCTGAAGCTCATAGTTCACATTTTTTAGCACATCCAGGAGCTACCAAAATGTATCATGATCTTCGGGAGCAATTCTGGTGGTCAGGAATGAAGAGGGACACAACATAATTTATGTCTCGGTGTTTGGTATGTCAGCAGATAAAAGCTGGGCACCAAAAGCCAGCAGGAACTGTGCAACCAATAGAGATTCCCGAGTAGAAGTGGGGACATGTGACTCCAGATTTCGTGAGCAGTTTACCAAAGACTACTCGGGGTTATGATATGATTTGGGTAATAGTGGATCGACTCACCAAAATCAGTGTATTTCTTGCCTGTTAGAGGCAATATTACTGTGCAACAGTTAGCCCAGCTGTACATGGACTCGATCGTGAGACTCCATGGAGTACCTGTTTCGGTGATATTTGATAGAGATTCACGTTTCACATCGAGATTCTAGAAAAGTTTCCAAGAAGCTATGGGGACAGAGCTGCGATTTAGTACTGCTTTCCACCCCCAGACTGATGGTCAGTCTAAAAGAACTATTCAGACATTGGAAGATATGTTGAGAGCTTATGTTATGGATTTCCGGGGTAGCTGGAATACCCACTTACCATTGGTTGAGTTTACATATAATAATAGTTATCAGGCCAGTATACAGATGGCTCCTTTTGAGGCTTTATATGGTCGTAGATGCAGGACTCCGTTATGTTGGGACGAGGTTGGTGAGCGTCGACTCCTCGGTCCAGAGCTAGTTCAAGTAACTTGTGAAAAGGTTGATTTAATCCGGTCACATATGAAGGCAGCACAAGATAGGCAGCGTATGTACACCGCTAAGCGTACATGCAATTTGGAGTTTGCAATTGGTTACCGGGTGTTTCTGAAGATTTCTCCCTAGAAAGGAGTAATGCGATTTGGTAAAAAGGGCAAGCTTAGCCCAAGATATATCGGTCCCTATGAAATCCTTGCAAGAATTGGGCTAGTGGATTATCATTTAGCTTTACCGCCAGAGTTATCTCACGTTCATAACGTATTTCACGTGTCAGTTTTGAGGAAATACGTTTATGATCTGACTCATGTCTTACAACACCGGCCTGAAGAGATTCAGACTGACCTGAGTTACGAAGAGGTACCAGTGGAGATACTAGATCAGCGAGATCAAGTTCTACGGACCAAGGTGATACCGTTGGCCAAAGTATTGTGGAGGAATCACGCCGTGGAAGAAGCTACTTGGGAACCGGAAGATGCTATGTGGCGTGTTCATCCTCATCTGTTCGATAACCCATGTATGCTAAATTTTGAGGACAAAATATTTATAAAGGGGGAGGAATGTAATATCTGCATAGTTTCGAGCGCGTAAAAAAAAGATGTTCGGGGTTCTTTTTGTAAATATGTAAAGTTGGGGGTCAATTATGTAATTTTATAAAATATGAAATTTAGGGGCTTAGTTATTAGGTTGACTCCTATGGGCTTGTGGTGACTAAGCTAATTAAACTATTTAATAATGGTTGAAGATAAATGATTTTCGGGAGAGAAAGAGAAGAGAAACAAAGGAGAAATAGTGAAGAAGAAGGAGATAGCAGAACAACAAGAAAACCAAGTGAAAAGAAGGAGAAAACCGAAGAGAACAGTGGGCTTGAGGACAAGCCAAAAATAAGAGAAGAATAAAGAGAACCTATAAGGAGCAAATTCTTTTTTCTGCTTACTTTTGTATGCACCTGTGACCAAAGTTTTGAAGGTTATGTGCGTGAGGTTGACTATGGGGCAAAGGTGGCCACGGTTGTGTCGTGCGCAGTGAACGAAAGCATGAGGGTGTGTATGTGCTGTGAGACCATGTGGGTTAATATATGTTGGGGTAGTTAAATGAATAATCTTGTGGATTGATAGGGTGTTTGCAAGGTGATCGAGTGGGTGTACGGTTTACCTTCATATAACAGTGTGTGTTCTTGCGTGGTGAGGGTATGTAAGGGAAATTGGAGTGTGTTAGGTAGATATATGCAAAATATGATGTGTATAAGGGTGTTTAAGAGAAGAAACGGCGAGTTGTAGTGAAATTCTGAGGAGTTAAGTGCATGTTTTGCAGGTTTAGTGTGTGTACTGTGTGTATTTCTGGGTTGGAAGCTTCGCGTAG
This sequence comes from Escallonia herrerae, assembly GCA_033070095.1. Taxonomy (NCBI): domain Eukaryota; kingdom Viridiplantae; phylum Streptophyta; class Magnoliopsida; order Escalloniales; family Escalloniaceae; genus Escallonia; species Escallonia herrerae. Next base: position 602,195 of record JAVXUP010000079.1, on the reverse strand, counting down.
AGTGGGTTTGATGAAGGAGTTCCAAATTTTTGGGGTGTTACATATTTCCCCACATCCATTGCCGTGAGGCAGTGGGCTTGGGTGTGGAATAGGGCTGCTGCAAGAAAAGGGTTCTAGGGCTATTGGGAGGCCGCCGAAGGTATGAATGAGGGGAGTGTTTGTGCATGAAACTGTGTGTTTTATGTGAGTGAGGAGCTGTAACACAGCCATGGAAAAGGGTACTGCCCTAAGGCATTATACCCATATGTTTTATGTGTGTGTAATGTGGTTTGCAAGGGAAAGGGAAGGGAGGACTGCCCAATCTCTGTAAGTGCTGTGTGTGATTGTTTATGTGTAGAGTGGGTGTGCCGTGTGAAAAGGGGGAGGCTACCTTAAAAATAGCCCCTCGTGTGTGTGTGTGTGTTTTATGTGCTGTGTGCATGTACTTGTGTGTATATATATATATGGTGGTGAGACTGTAAAGGGCAGATATGTGTGCATGCATGAAGCTGTCGAGGACAGCGGCGCGTGTGTATTTATGCATGTGTTTGTGTTGTGTGCGTGTATTTGTGTGTGTGTGTGTGTAAGAGAGAGAGAGAGAGAGAGATGTGTGTGTGTGTGTGTGTGTGTGCTTATGTGGTATATAAGAGTGTGTAAAGTGTGTTGAATACAAACAAGAAGAAGAGAGAATACAACATGGGGAAATATATATATGTGTGTGTGTGTGTGTGTGTGTGTGTATAAGTGGTGCAATGGTGTGTAAGTGTTTGTGAGTTCAGACTTGTGTTGGTGAAACTGCCAAGAGGCAGCTGTGTACATGTGCTCTGTGTGTGCTTGTTGTGTGCGTGAGTGAAGGGATGATATGTGTGTGTGTGTGTGTGGTGTATTCAGCAAAGAAGAGAATGACAATAGCTTTAAAAATATACTAGTATATGGGTCTGTGTATGTGGTGTTATTTCGTGCATGAGAATGTGTTTTGGTGTGTGTGTGTGTGTGTGTGTCTATATATGTGTGTGTGTGTGTGTGTGTGTGTGTGACTAGGGTGTGTGAGTGTGTAAAAAGAAAAGAAAAGAAGAGGGAGACACTGCCATGAGGCAGTGGGTATGGGATATGGTGGGTGTATGCATGTTTTGTCTGTATATGAGTATATGCATGAGTGAACTGAGAGTGGGATTGTGCGTATACTGTGTGTTGTGTGTTTGAATGAGTGTGTGTGTGTGTGTGTGTGTGCGTGTGCGTGTGTGTGCGTTTTGTGCACATGAGTGTGTGCATATATAGGGGTGTGTGTGTGTGTGTGTGTGTGTTGTGTTGTGTGAATGAGTGTGTGAGTATGTGAGTGTATAGGTTGTATTGTGTGTAAAGTGAAAACATCATGACTATCAAATGTGAGGTTCGTGAGTCTGTGAATGAATGAGAGATTGAGTGTAGAGAACAAGAAAGGAGCAGTGGAAGAGATCCCGGCATTTTGGAACGTTAACACTCACTCGATTATATATGCTAAGACAATATTATCGTCAAAACTTAACCAAATAATATCACAAACTATAATAGCAACTAACCATCAATTAATGTATTACTTTGAGTACACAATCATGATTTATAGACTTAATTTAAATCTAAAAATGAGCTATAAAATTTCACCCATGCAGGGATTCTAACGATCAATACCAAAATTAAATCCCTTTACTTCACTCTGCTCAAGTCCTTACTCAAGTAACTTAATGCTGGTTATCACCTGTAGAAAGGAAGTCAAATAAGAGTGAGCTTTCGAAAGCCTGGTAAAGTCGATCAAAGATTTAAAACAACAAAATGATTCGGAGGATTTTTCACATAGAATCAAATGAAATTTTTTAAAAGGATTTTCAATAAAACCATAGCATTTCGATGTAGATATAGGGACGAGTATCAACTCAATACCTCAATCAATAGTCATTTCAAAGCATTTCCAAGTACAATATAACAAATACAGGTAACATTGAACCTGAGCAGCACACGATAGCAAAGCCACTCCGGCAGTGCTTGATACACTTTACATATGCATATGTATACTAACTAGTCCATTTAGGTACTAGTTTAACCTTACCAACAGACCATCCTTATAACTCCAAGAATACACACCATCCTTATAACTTTCTAGATTTACTAACTCATGTCAATATTGAGAAGAAATAAATACAATTCAAAAGGTTTTACGATGATCGAATCATTAAAACATA